>JBBPBX010039971.1:0-12995 GCA_038048925.1 Garcialebias charrua | reverse complement strand
TGAATGACTCTCAGCTACTACCACATCAAACTTTAGCCCAGTATCTGTAAAACTGCCTGTTACAGTATAGACATTTTTGTGTTTTTAAGGTTAGTTGACTGTGGTGACCATTGTAAACTGGTATGGGTCCATAAATGTATATCAAATGATTATATCCTAATTTACAAATTTATTTCCCATTGGTTGACAAGATATTTTGATATTTTGCTTGATATTTTTAATCGAAGACCATGTGGAGGGAAATGTGTCAGGAGACAGAGGGAGAAGAGGAAAGTGAAGAATGTAGGACTGAGGGTTGCAACTCTAAATGTGGGGACAATGACAGGCAAAGGTAGAGAGCTGGCTGACATGATGCAAAGAAGGAAGGTAGATGTTTTATTCAATTCAATTCAGTTTATTTATATAGTGCCAAATCACAACAAAGCGGTCTAAGGGCACTTTACAGGAACATTCACATTCATAGAAAAGCCAATTACAAGTAGTAAAGTTCTTGATTTAAGGAAGCCAGCAGACACATTGAATCTTCACATTGTCGCAGTCTCCCATCCTGAGCAAGCACAATGTTATGTGTCCAATAGACCAAGTGGAAGGGCAGCAAGACTCTCAGCATTGGAGTAGGGTTTAAACTGTTTTACCATGGTGTGGATAGAAAGAGAAATGGAGTAGGATAGTCCGGAAAGAGGAGTTGGTAAAGAATGTAGTGAGCTGAAAAGAGTGTCAGATATAGTGATGTGCCTGAAGGTAGAAGGTATGATACTAAACATTGTCAGTGGTTATGCTCCACAGTTTGGATGTGATGTGGAGGAAAAAGATACATTTTGGAAAGATCTGGATGAAGTGATAAAGAGTATTCCCAGGGAGAAGAGAGTGGTGATTGGAACAGACATGAATGGATATGTTGGTGAAAGAAACAGAGGGGATGAGGAAGTGATGGGTAGGTTTGGTGTCAAGGAAAGAAACCAGGAAGGAAGATGGTGGTGGATTTTGCCAAGAAAATGGAAATGGCTGTGGTCAACACCTATTTCCAAAAGAGGGAGGAACATAGAGTGAACTATAAGAGTGGAGGATGGAGGATGCAAGTCGACTACATTCTGTGTAGAAGAGGAAACCTGCAGGACATTGGAGACTGTAAGGTTGTGGCAGGGGAGAGCATGGCCAGACGGTTATGTGCAGAATGACTGTTGTTGTGAAGGAGAGAAAAAGGGTAAAATCAGAGAAGAAGAGCAAATGTGGAAGCTGAAGAAGGAAGAATGTTGTGAGAAATTCAGAGAGGAGCTGCTAAAGACTCTTGGTGGTAAGACAGAGCTTACAAATGACTACATCAATGGTAATTACAGAGACAGGAAGGAAGGTACTGTACTTGGTGTGCATCTGGACAGAGAATGGATGATAAGAAAACCTGGTGGTGGAATAGTGAAGTGCAGGACACTGTTCAAAGAAAGAGGTTAGCCAAGAAGAAATATGACAGTGAGAGGACTGAAGAGAGGAGACAGGAATATAAAGAGATGCAATGTAGAGCAAAGAGGGAGGTGGCGAAGGCAAAGCAGGAGATGTTTGATGAGCTGTATGGGAGGCTGGGCACTAAAGAGGACGAGAAGGACTTGAACCGATTGGCAAGACAGAGGGATCAGGCTGGAAAGGATGTGCAGCAGGTTAGGCTTGTTAAATACTTTGTATATGAATGGAAAACTGGAAGGAGTACTTTTAGGAACTAATGAATGAAGAGAATGAAAGAGAAAGAAGAGTAGAGGTCATAAAAACTGCGGACAAGGGAGTGGGGAGATTAGTGAGGGTGAAGTCTGAAAAGCTCTGAAAAGAATGAAGAAGGGGAAGGCAGTAGGACCTGATGACATACCAGTGGATGTTTGGAAATGTCTTGGGAGAGATGGCACTGTTTTTTTTTACTCAAATATTCAATGGCCTATTTCAGGGGGAGAAGAAGACTAAGGAATAAAGAAGTGTGCTGTGGCTCATTTTTAAGAACAAGGGTGATGTACAGTACAGAGTTATTGCAACTAAAAGGAATTTAAGTTGATGAGTCACACGATGAAGATCTGGGAGACAGTTGTGGAAGCTAGAGTTAGACGAGAGGTGACTGTGAGCAGCAGTATGGTTTCATGTCAAGAAAGAGCACCACATATGCCATCTTTGCTTTGAGAATGCTGATGGATAAGTGCAGAGAGGGTCAGAAAAAACTCCCTTCTAACTTTGTGGATTTAGAAATAGTATATGACAGAGTGCCGAGGGAGGAGGTGTGGTATTGCATAAGGAAATCTGGAGTGGCAGAGAAGTATGTTAGAGTAGTACAGGACATGTATGAGGACACTGCAGTTGTGAGATGTGCTGTAGAAGTGACAGATAGCTTCAAGGTGGAGGTGGGATTGCATCCAGGATCGGCTCTGAGACCCTTCTTGTTTGCTCTGGTGATGGACCGACTAACAGATGAAGTCAGGCAGGAATCCCCATGGACTATGATGTTTGCAGATGACATTGTGATCTGTGGTGAGAACAAGGAACAAGGTGGAAGAGAACTTGGAGAGGTGGAGGTATGCACTTGAAAGAAGATGAATGAAAGTCATGTAAGATGGCGGCTGAGCAGAGAGGACGTTTTTAGTCGGGCTCCTGCCAGTACTACCTCAAAAGGAGTATTTGGAGAGCTTGTACTCACAGTTTTTTGCGCTGGATGTGCAGAGAGGAGAGCTGAAAAAGCTGCGGAATTGGACTGGAACATGCGATCCAGAATTATGAATCTACAGGCCAACGTGTCCGTGAGTTTTTGCCGAGAGTTAGCCTAGCGTAGCTAAAAACCGGGCTAATCAAAGCTAACCGAGCTGGGTCACTGTAACCGGGTGCCGTAGCTGCGGGCTTCGTTAACAAATAAACCGGGAAAATACGCTGGTTGTTACGAAGAAACCCGGGCCGGTACGCTGGAGGTGCTTTGTTGCAGCGAAAGAATACAACAAAGCTGTGAGTGGAGGCTACAGGCTACAAGCTAACGCTAGCCATGTGCTGCTGATAAAAGCTAATGCAGCAAAACACCACAGAGTTGGGGATTGTTGCTACGGGCTGACGATCTGAAGTCTGTGGTCTGATCTGTAGTCTGTGTGCTGGTGAGGCCAGAGAGGCATTGGAGTGCTGCTGGGGGACAATAAATTACATCCAGGCCCCAGATGGACGAGATCTGAGCTGAACTGGTTGCTGGTGGACAGGACCTGCGCTAAGCTGTTTGCTGTGGACGTGAGCAGAGCAGCAAGCTGGTTGCTGTTGGACTTAAACAGAGCAACGAGCGAGTTGCTGTTGAACGTGAGCAAAGCAGCGAGCGAGTTGCTATGGACGGAAGCAGAGCAACGAGCGAATTGCTGTTGGACGGGAGCAGAGCAGTGAGCGAGTTGCTGTTGGACAGGAGCAGAGCAACGAGCGAGTGGCTGTTGAACGTGAGCAGAGCAGCGAGCGAGTTGCTGTTCGACGGGAGCAGAGCAACGAGCGAGTAGCTGTTGGACGGGAGCAGAGCAACAAGTGAGTTGCTGTTGGACGGGAGCAGAGCAACGAGCGAGTTGCTGTTGGACGGGAGCAGAGCAACGAGCGAGTTGCTGTTGGACGGGAGCAGAGCAACGAGCGAGTTGCTGTTGGACGGGAGCAGAGCAGCGAGCGAGTTGCTGTTGGACGTGAGCAGAGCAACGAGCGAGTTGCTGTTGGACGGGAGCAGAGCAGCGAGCGAGTTGCTGTGGATGGGAGCAGAGCAGCGAGCGAGTTGCTGTGGACGGGAGCAGAGCAGCGAGCGAGTTGCTGTGGATGGGAGCAGAGCAGCGAGCGAGTTGCTGTGGACATGAGCAGAGCAGCGAGCGAGTTGCTGTGGATGGGAGCAGAGCAGCGAGCGAGTTGCTGTGGACGGGAGCAGATCAGCGAGCGAGTTGCTGTGGAACAGTGAATTTCTGTATCCAGGCCAGAAGAAGCAGGCGAGATGAGTCCTGGGGAAAAAAAGAAACAGGAGCCGCCGAGACAGGAGTCGGTGAGTCAAAACTCGGTGGATAAAAATTTGGAGTTAATGGAGGAATTGAAAAAAGCAATAAACTTTCTCACTGAGGAACTTGCAAGTTTGAGAGCTGAGCAAAAAAACATTACTCAACTGGTAGAGGAGATGAAGCAAATGAAAGCTCAGGAGATCATCAGAGATGAACGATTAGCTCAATTGGAACAAAAGTGTGATGACATGGAACAATACATAAGAGGCGAGAATCTGGTAATTTCTGGACTCGAGGTTAAACGCCGGACATCGGCAGAAGTAGTTGCAGACGTTACCACGACTGAAGACGGACCACCAGAAAAACTGCAGTTTCTGGAGGAACAGGTAGTCACTTAGCCTGGTTAAAACCAGACCCTGTCTTCACTTCGCTTCAGACTAGGGTCTGGGACCTCTCCATTTTAAAAAGATTCTTGCTGGAGGCGTTGGCCTCTGCTGAGGAACAAAACCATTGGATATTTTGAACAGGGAAAGCATTCTGCTCCCTCCCCTCAGAGCCACCCCCCGTGCACTGGTGAACTTGACTGACAACTGCTCCGCCTCCTGCAGCTTTTCTCTTGCTGCCGGCTGCCGCGCTGGAAATTCTGTGTTTATATGTTAAAGACCGTGTAAAGTGAATTTCAACATTTTCTTAAATAAACATTATAAATGTGATAATTGTAATCTTGTAAATGAGTAAAAAGTCTCAAAATTGTAGCTCAATTAATTTTGGAGTTATAGAGCAAACTGTGTATAAACATATTTCTGGTTCAGGATTTTTTAGGCGTGTTTTAAACGTGACCGCGTTTCGTCACGCGGTCCTCATTAGTAGAGCCCCCACCCCCTGCAGCTCCGGCCGTATAAATTCGCCTCGGTGGAGCCGTTCACTCGCGAATCGCAGACAGCATCAGATAGCAATAGCATAGATATTTTGTTCATTGTTAGCTAGCTAATCAATTATGCCTCGTTCGTGCATCTTCCCTGGATGTCGCAATGGTCAGGGCACCCGTACAAATCATAACATGTTTTTATACTGCGTCGTTTTATGCTGAGTATCTGTAATGCCTGGTTGGGACAATGGTTAGAGCGCTTGCCTTCCGTCCCAAAGCCCACGGGTTCAAATCCCGCATGGTGCAACTCTTTTTTTTTTTTTTTAATTCATTCCAGATTAAAAACACACAAGAAAACTATTTACAAAAACAGCGTAACTCTTGGAAAAAGTAGCTGCTGTTACAGACAGAACTCGGATAAAAACAGAGCAGGTTTACTGGCTCTGCTGTCTGCCTCAGTGCCTCTCCACTGTGGGACACGAGCAGGACCAGCGCAGCTGCCTGAAACCACGCCCACGCACTGACACGCCCCTAGCGTTCCAGACCAAGAGAAAATAAGGTTTTTTCATGATTTTTGAGACTTAATTTTATAAGGTAAACAATGTTTTTAATCAGTCAGATTTAAATGGGTGATTAATAACACATATTTATGCCATGTGACAAACTAAAAACACACATTTAATTTCACTTTACACGGTCTTTAATAAAACGTTTTAATAAAATACAATAAAACCATGGATCACTGGTCCAGCTCACCAGAAGACCAGAAAATCTGATGGGACTCGGGCAGCAACGTAAAACCCGAGTTTAATTCTCGTGACAACCTCAGCCATTTCCTTGTTCATTTCAGCGGAGGGAGAGAAGGAGGAGGGAGCGAGCGATCACTTGACTTTTGGCCCAAAAAACAAAAGAAAACTCCAGATAAGGGATTAAGAAGGGGAAATTAATAAATTTGTGTCACATATAAAACAGTTCTGCATCGCTTTGAATGAGAACATGCCGGTGCTCGCTGACTGCGCGCTGGCAGAGCCCTTTTATAGGGCTCTGCGCGCTGGGACAGGTGGGGGCGTGGGTTAGGGTCCAAAACTCCGTCCCTTCTGTTCTCTGATTGGTCCGAACAAAAATCTACCGGAGAAATGGTTGTTAATGAGAGAAGTCCCAGACTGTGCAGTGAAGGGAAATGAGAATTGAGCGGAGCTGTGCAGGAAGGCGAGGGCCAGGCTAGTAGTCACTTTCTTAAATAGCAAAAACATTAACATTAAACATGAAGACATTTCCAACTGTTACACACTGCCCAATAGAGCTAACAAACTTAAACCATCAGTAGTCGTCAGATTCATTGGAAGGAAACAAAGAAACAGGGTAATGATGCAGTTAAAGAAACTCATAAACACTAATGTCTACATGAATGAACACCTAACTAAAAAAAATGCAAACATTGCACATGCAGCAAGGTTGTTGAAAAAGAGCAAAAAAAATACCAAAAACTTGGACAAGAAACGGAAACATATGGATCAAAGTACATGAAAATTCTCAAGCTAAAATAATAAAAGATCTGAAAGACTTAGACACATTTTGATGAGCTCAAAAATGACAAATCACCAATCACTATCACATGTTCATACACAAAAATTGACAAAAATGAACAAACAAACAAATACATTAAAACATGACAACAACAAACGAAGACTCAGAGTTTAAAATATACAATGTTGAAGATGTGGTTGATGCAAACTTTTATCCTGCTATAAAAGACTGTGAATACTATAATGAAGAACAGTTTAATGACATCAATATAACAAATGGAGATCTCTCTATTATTCACATCAATAGTAGAAGTATAAATGCAAATATATCCAAAATAACAGATTATTTAAAACAGTTAAACAGAACTTTTACATTAATAGCACTGTCAGAGACATGGCTTAATGATGAAAACAAAAATAATGTTCACATCGAAGGATATGAATTATATCATTTAAACAGAAACAATAAAAAAGGTGGTGGAGTAGCTCTATTTGTCAAAAATGAAATAAAGTGTAGAATAATTAAAGAAATGTCAATAATTGTTGACAATCTTATGGAAATAATAACAATAGAAATATTAAACGAAAATGCTAAAAACATATCCATAAGTTGTGTATATCGATCACCAGGATCAAATATAGAAATATTCACCGATAAAATCATACAACTACTGGAAAAGAGTTTAAATAAAAAAGTTTTCTTGTGTGGAGACTTTAATATTGACCTGGGAAATAAAACAGATTCAAATAACATCAGCACATTTCTAAATTCAATGTATAGTTTAAATCTTTATCCGTTAATATCAAAACCAACAAGAATTACAACTCATAGTGCTACGATAATTGACAACATTTTCACAAATATAACAAATGGGGATATGACAGGTGGTATCTTAACAACTGATTTAAGTGATCATTTACCAGTTTTCACTATCTACAGAAATGATCAAAACATTACAAAAGAAGTTACAATTAAGAAAAAAATAATAAACACATCAAAAAAAGCTATGGATCAATTAAAAGATGATTTACAGAAGCAAAACTGGAAGGACGTGTATATTGATGATGTTAACAGATCATATGATGAATTTATGAACATTTTAGAAGCTCTGTATGAAAAGAATTGTGTGCAAAGAAATCGTAGAAAAAGAAATATTGTTGACCAACCTTGGATGACTAAAGGGTTGAGAAATGCTTGTAAAAAAAAAAATAACTTGTATTTATGTTTCTTAAAAACGAGAACACAACAAGCTGAAGAAAAATATAAAAAATATAAAAATAAATTGGTAATGATTATAAGAAGATGCAAGAAAGAATACTATAGTGATTTATTAAACAAGAGCAATGGTGACACTAAAACAACATGGCGAGTAATAAATGATGTTCTAAAAAGTCATAAAGCGAAAACGAACATTGCAAAATATTTTGTGAAAGATGACAAAGAAATACATGATGAGAATGATATCGTAAATGAATTTAATCAATATTTTGTAAATATTGGATCAAGCCTTGCAGCTAAAATACCAAAAGTAGATAATAATGTGTGTCATTCAATTAAAAGCTGCACAAACAGTATTTTTCTTAATGGAACTAACAAAGAGGAAATTATGAAAATGGTAAAAAATCTCTCAGACAAGAGATCAAAAGACTGGGTGGACATGGATATGATGTTCGTAAAAGAAATAATGAGTTATGTTATTGAACCGTTTACATATATATGCAATTTATCTTTTTCAACAGGAATATTTCCAGATAACATGAAAGTAGCAAAGGTAATTCCTCTTTTTAAAAATGGTGATAAATGTGTATTCAATAATTATAGGCCAATATCCTTGTTACCACAGTTCTCAAAAATTCTAGAAAAACTATTTGTGACCAGATTGGATCAATTTATTGATAAACAAAATATTTTAAGTAGCAGTCAGTATGGGTTTAGAGGAAAAAACTCTACATCAATGGCTCTCATGGATTTAATGGAACAAATAACTAATGCTGTCGATCATAAACAGTACTGTGTTAGTGTTTTTGTTGATCTAAAAAAAGCATTTGATACCATTGACCACACCATTCTCCTTGAAAAACTAAATAAATATGGTATTAGAGGACCAGCATTACAGTGGGTATCTAGCTATTTGAAAGATAGGAAACAGTTTGTGCAAATAAATGATGTTAGATCTGACCTCCGTGATATCACTTGTGGAGTTCCTCAGGGCTCTGTGCTTGGACCAAAGTTATTTATTTTATATGTGAATGACTTGGTAAATGTGTCAGGACTTCTTAAATGTGTTCTTTTTGCCGATGACACCACATTTTTCTGTTCGGGTAAAGACATAAAACAGATTTTGGATATGATGAAAACAGAATTTATAAAAATACAAACTTGGTTTAAATTAAACAAATTATCTTTGAATTTAGATAAAACTAATTACATGATATTCAGTAACAAAAAGAGAATTGTTGACGATCCATTTGAAATTGAAGATGTTGTGATCTGTAAAGTGAGTGAAGTGAAGTTTCTGGGTGTCATCATTGATGACAAACTGACATGGAAACATCATGTAAATTCCATTAAAACAAAAATAGCTAGATCAATTGCAGTACTGTATAAAGTCAGGGATTTTTTAATTGATAAAGCTCTGTATATGTTGTATAACACAATCATTGTTCCACATTTAATCTATTGTATTGAGGTTTGGGGAAAAGCGTGCAAAACAATTACAAAGCCTGTTTTTATTTTACAAAAGAGAGCTGTAAGAGTAATCACCAGAAAACATTTCAGTCACCCATCAAACACCTTGTTTCTTCAGCTAAATTTATTGAAATTCCAGGAATTGGTAGAATATAGTATTTTATCAGTTATGTATAGGGCTCATAATAACACATTACCTTTAAATATCCAAAGAAATTTTATAAAAAGACAAAGTTATTACAATCTCAAAGGGACAGAGATATTCATCAAACCACAATTCAGAACCAGCTTAAAGGGACGGTCTACCTCAATTCAGGGAGTTCGATTGTGGAATGTTCTGGAGAGTGATGTTAAAAATGCAAAATCAATGTATACATTTAAGAAAAAGGTCAAAAAGGACTTGCTCAAAAACTATATATAAATAAAATAAATGTCACATTTTTGTCATCTGTGTATGTTCCCATACTTGACAGACGAAATTGGTCTCTGCATTTAACCCAACCACCACCGGGTGGTGCAGTGAGCAGCCGTGGTCAGCGCCCGGAGAGCTGTGGAAAATAGATGTGCACTCATACACACCATATGATGTAACTTAGTGTGTTTGTGTATTACACTTATGTTGACTGATGATGTAGCTTAGTGTGTTTGTGTATTACAGTTAGAAAAATTAAGTAGAGTTATTCATTTTGTGATGTAGTTTGTGTATTACAGTTAGAAAAATTAAGTAGAATTATTCATTTTGTGATGTAGTTTGTGTATTACAGTTAGAAAAATTAAGTAGAATTATTCATTTTGTGATGTAGTTTGTGTATTACAGTTAGAAAAATTAAGTAGAATTATTCATTTTGTGATGTAGTTTGTGTATTACAGTTAGAAAAATTAAGTAGAATTATTCATTTTGTGATGTAGTTTGTGTATTACAGTTAGAAAAATTAAGTAGAATTATTCATTTTGTGATGTAGTTTGAAGGTTATCATTGGTTGAACAAACTGTGAAATAAGGGGCAGATATAATAAGATTTCATCTTCTTTCTGCTCCCTTCATTTTATCCTACTTGTATTCTTGTATCTGATGAAACTGTCTTGTATTGTTCTTTTAAAATGAATGAATAAACATCAAATCAAATCAAATCAATAGTCAGTCGTAGGAAGCCAGAGTACATGCGTGTGAATGAGAGAGAGGCCGGTGGAACTGTGAGGCTACAAGGAGTAGAGGTCACAAATGTGCAGGACTTCAAGTATCGTAATTTCCACCATACTTGTCACACTGCCTTATAAGTCGCATCAGTCCAAATATGTCTAAAAAAGTGGAAAAAATCCATAAATATGTTGCTTTGCCATATACGTTGCATCTATTATTTGTCACTGTTGACAACCCGGAACTGCGGGCCGAACCCAGAAATGTGGGTCTGTGTTGTGCCAAAAATCGATGGGCTGCCAAATGGCAGCCGCAGGAGCGTGCACAGGAGGACTTTAACAATAATTTAACAAGATTCACACTCAAAAACAGCTATTTGTTTGGTCGAAAATATAGTAAAGGTGTGTCTCAGTCTAACGTTTGCTTAATAAATGCACTCTGATGATCAAATCAACTGTATTTCAAAAGCCAATACAGTATGCAGAAGTAAACATGTGCACGCGACGAGTATCTGTGCAAATTCACCAGATAACTACCTAAAAACAATTATTTGTTTGCTCAAAATTATAGTAAAGGTATGTCTCAGTCTAACTATTGTTTAATAAATGCACTTTGACAGTCAAATATGCTGTATTTCTAAACCTGATTTGCGTAAACGTGCACGCGCAGATGGACGAGCCATTGTTCATTTCTACGAAATTTAAAAGGATGAACACCTAAAAACAATTATTTGTTTTCTTGACTTTATAGAAAAGGTGTGTCTCAGTCTAACGTTTGCTTAATAAAAGGACTTTAACAGTCAAATCAGCTGTATTTCAACATATTCACTGTCTCAGTGAACTAGGAGCGTGCAGACAGAGAGGAAAAAAGAATGCTGCTTGTTTCTTCAAAATTTAACAAGAAAAGCACCTAAAACAATAATTTGTTTGCTTAAAATTATAGCAAAATTGTGTCTCAGTTGAACTTTTACTTAAATGCACTTTAATGGTCAAATTAGCTGCATTTTGCTGGGGCGGTGCAGCAAAATGAAGCTGAGGTTGCTCCAAGCAGCGAGCAGAACGAAAGTGGGGGAAAATGGCAAGCCTATTGTGTCATTAAGAGCTGGTGAAGATTCTCACTTATCCAAGACAGGGCAAATTCAATAAAGTTCAAGACAAAAATAATAAAGTTGTAAGGATGGTGACCTCTGGTGGCGGGTTCCCATCCTTAAACTTCCTGTTCTTCCTGTTGAATATTCTTAATTCTTTCCACCCTCATGTCGTCCAGGTGTTTGTGATTATCACTCTGTTTGTGCGTGTATATAAGTCTGTGTCTTTGTGTCACTCATTTTCGGGGCATTGTTTGTGATCATGTGGTGTTTTGTCTCGTCTCCTAGTTTCCCTGGTTCCATGATTTCCTCCCGAGTATTTCTTGAGTTTATGAGTAGCTGCCACATCAGCATTATTATTTTGTAATTCATTAAAGTGTTTTATTTATTTTACTCCTCATGCCTCCAAGTCCTGCATGCACACTGGGTTCATCTCGCAACACGCTTAAAGATCCACTGACGTGATTTTTCTACTATTCATCAAATTGCTCAAAATATATATATTTTATCATTTAAATATGTTAGTTTTTGCAAACAAAATGATAAATCACTTTAATTTTGCTTTAAAAGTGATTTTGAACTTCAAGCCGTGTTTAATCATGGGAAATCCGTTTACACCTGAACGCACCATCTGTGACGTAATGTCCAGAGTGAGAGGCAGAGGGCTCCAGTCTCTTCAATAGCGGACATTTTAAAACTTGACTAATTTATCAATCTAGGTGAAGATTTGAGCTATTTGTCTTCATTTTGGGAAGCAGAAAATAGTTTGGGTGATGGAACAAGAAACAACAGGATCTAATTTAGGTCTGATGCTGTATCAGACTGGCCTTCATGTGGAGCTGCTCATACTGTGACAAGCTCAGAGCTCTGCCTCAACTCTGGACATTACATCACAGATGGTGCGTTCGGGTGTAAACGGATTTCCCACGATTAAACACAGCTTGAAGTTCAAAATCACTTTTAAAGCAAAATTAAAGTGATTTATCATTTTGTTTGCAAAAACTAACATATTTAAATGATAAAATATATATATTTTGAGCAATTTGATGAATAGTAGAAAAATCACGTCAGTGGATCTTTAAATCCTGACAGTATGCCCCGACCAGGAAAAGCACCCAGTGGGCAGAAGACCCGGACAAGTTGGACCACCCAGTGTTTGAATGAGATGGTCCCAGCTCAAGGGGAAGCGGCCGTCATCCGTGTGAGTGGGTTCTGAGCCGAACCCATCCAGAGACACCACAGCCCCGAGGTGGAGATCCTTCTATCTCCACTCATGGTGGAGGAGGAGGAAGCACAGAGGTGGCCGAGTGGTTTTCGGGCCGGGTTCTTCCCACGCTCACCCACAAGTATGAAGGGAGACTGCAACAAAGCCAAGATTTAACTTGTCTGCTTCCTTAGATAGAGAACATTACTAATTGGCTTTTCTATGTATGTGGATTCCTTAGATAGAGAACTTTACTAATTGGCTTTTCTATGTATGTGAATGCTCCTGTAAAGTGCCCTGAGACAACTTTGTTGTGATTTAGCGCTATATAAATAAACTGAATTAAAAAAAAACTTGAATTGTTCCTTGTGGTCCGTCGCCGCTGCCGACTCTGAACCAGAGGAGTTCTGGCCCGGTTCTGTTCCCGGTCCATGCCACTGCCGGAGGAGTCGACTGAAAAAAATGTTAACATTTCCGAGATCCAACTCCTCCTTCCTTCTGTGTCTCTCCCCAAGCTGTCAG
>JBBPBX010039970.1:11805-29615 GCA_038048925.1 Garcialebias charrua | reverse complement strand
CCGCTCTCAATTGCTTCACAGATAGACCAGGTGGTCGCTCAGGCCGACGCCTTGAAAACTGATGAAGACAGGGACAAACTTCGCAAAGTTCTGCTAAAATATGAAAAATCATTCTCAACTGACTCGATGGATTGTGGGTTGACCACGCTCCACACAGTGAGCATTCCAACCCCGCCTGATGCTCCACCTGCATTTGTCAGACAATACAAGATTCCTCTGGCAGCACATCAACCTATCAGGGAAATCATTGATGACCTGTTAGGAAAAGGTATCATCCGATACTGTAACAGCACTTACTCTGCGCCTTTATGGCCGGTGTTAAAACCAAATGGTAAGTGGAGACTTACTATAGACTACAGAAAGCTAAACAAACAAGTTCCCTTATCCAGATGGCCTATGACGCAGCTCCAACAGGAGTTGCCCAAGGTCACCAATGGTAAGTACTTTTCGACCCTTGACATCGCCTCTGGTTTTTGGACCATTCCTGTGCGCGACGAGGATCAATACAAACTAGCTTTCACTTTTGGTGGCCGTCAATACACCTTCAATAGGTGTCCCTTTGGCTACGCTAACTCACCTGCAGAGTTCAACATCTTCTTGAACAAAGCATGTCCAGACGCCCGCGAGCGTGGGACACTGATTTATGTGGATGATGTCCTTTTGAGGCAGCCAACACTGGACTCACATCTGGCCGAAATCGACCACGTTCTGAATCAGCTGACAACTGCTGGTGCTAAAATATCACTGTCGAAGTGCCAGTGGTGCAGAACCAAGGTGGACTACGTTGGCCTACTTGTAGGTCCAGACGGAGTACAACCACAGCTGACTCGCACCCAAGGCCTTGACAATCTCAAAGTCCCCACCAATCTCAAAGAACTACAAAGTTTTCTTGGCGTGTGTAACTACTCGAACCAGTTCATAGAGAACTATGCAGACCTTGCAAAGCCACTGACTGAACTCCTAAAGAAAGACGTTCCATTCGTCTGGACTGACAAACAGCAGCAGGCAATGGACGCTCTTATAAACAGGATTAAGTCAGCCCCATGTTTAGCCTACCCAGACTACAACAAAGAGTTTTACTTGGAAGTGGGCTTCTCAGCTCATTGCATAAGTGCAGGTCTATACCAAATACACGACAGAGACAAACGTGTAGTGGCCTACGCCAGCAAAACGATGGCGGGCCCCGAGTTGAGATTCTCAGACTGTGAGAAAGCTCTACTGACCACAGTGTGGGCAGTAAAACATTTCTCCAGCTACATTGGTGGACAGAAAATCATTGTGGAAACACAACACCAGCCAGTGACGTTCCTGAACAGCCAACGCATCAGAGATGGTGTGGTAACAAACTCTCGTGTTGCAACGTGGCTCATGGCGCTTCAAAGTTTTAACCTAGACATACGTTATGGTCAAAACAAGAAGTCACATCTGGGGACAGACTTGGCACTCTGCCAAAAGTGTACACAAGATGTACCAGCGACCCAGCCGTTGGCTGAGGAAAAAACCCCTGTGACTGAAGACCCGAACCACCACTTCTTTGATGACAATATCTGCAAAGATATGACAACATTGTACGTGGATGGATCTTCATTCCTCCGCGACAAAATCTGTAGGGCAGGTGTTGGAGGGGTCCTCCTCCAAGACCAAGAACAGATTACCTTCAGCTACAAATTAGGCTCTCAGACTTCTCAGTACGCTGAGATTGCAGGAATCCTAATAGCTCTCCAGATGGTAGTAGCACGCTCCATCAAGACCCTAGTCATCTGCACTGACTCTAACTATGCTCGTTTGAGTTTCGCTTGTCACCTTGCTGTGTGGAAACAGAACGGTTTCCTAACAAGCGACAGAAAAGTGGTCAAACACAAAGAGCTTTTCATGGCATGTGATCACTTGGTGACATCACACGACTTACAGATCTACTGGAAGAAAGTTCCAGGACATTCTAGAGTCCCAGGCGATGACAAGCACTACAATGACATTGCGGATTCCTTAGCCAAAGAAGGAGCCGACGAAGGTCCTCTATGGTCCTTCGACTCCTCCTGGTTGATCAAGACTCTGTCAACACAACCTGCTGTTGAGGTTATGGCAGTCACACGTGCACAGGCCGCGGCCGGACCTGCTGACAACGCAGTCTCTGTACGGCCTGCACTGACTGACCCAGACATCATCCAACAGCAAAAGTCGGATCCTGCTATCAACTACATGATACTGTACCTGACTGATCCAGACAAAAACACTCCGTCTAAAGACGAACTGGATTCCGATCCAGACCTTAAAGTCCTTTACCAGCTGCGCAAACAGCTAAAACTAATCAAGGGCATCCTAACTTTCGCTCATGGACCAACGTCCTCACCTGTGTTCGTGGTTCCCCATGACCAAAGGGGGGTGATGTTAGTTCATGCCCATGATCTCCCGTCCGCAGGACACAAAGGAGATAAAGCCACGCTGACGGCATTAAAACAAATTGCCTATTGGCCTGGAATGAAAAAGGATGTCAAGGACTACATTGAAGGGTGCGTGGTGTGTGGCCAGTTTCAGCCAACCAGACCACTTCACAGAGCACCACTGCAAAGTAGAGGCATTGCATTCCCATGGTCTGACCTCCAGATCGACTGGGTTGGACCACTCACTAAGAGCTCTAGAGGAAATAAATATTTTCTCACGGTAACCTGTGCATTTACCAAATGGGTAGAATGCCTACCAGCTCCTAACGACACAGCACAAACAACTGCTATGTTGTTAATGAATCATATATTCTCAAGGTTTGGACTTCCCCTTCGGGTGAACTCAGACCAAGGTACACACTTCACAGGTGAAGTGATGAAAGAACTGTGGAAGACGCTAGGCGTCAAGGCCAACTTTCATGTCGGCTACCACCCACAGGCTTCAGGCCAAGTCGAGAGAGCAAACAGAACTGTGGTGAGTATTTTGAAGAAATACGTGGCCGCAAATCACAAGGACTGGGATGTGAAACTCCCTCTGGTCCTCATGGCCATAAGAGCCACTCCACACACATCAACTGGCATCTCTCCCTTCGAGATGATGACCGGTCGACAAATGACTCTCCCTCTACACCTGTTGTACCAACCAGGTGACGCCGTCATGGCGACAGCCTACACTACACAACAATACATGAAAGATTTGAATGTACACCTCAGAAACACTTTTGCTTTCGCCCAGAAAAACCTGGAAAGGTCCGCTGAAGGACGCAAGGCGTACTATGACCAGAAGGCCTCTCACAATGAACTCCAAGTGGGAGACAGAGTCTGGTACTATACGTTCGCCCCAACAACCGGGAAAGGAGAGTCCGGGACCGGAACTCTCGCCCGCAAACTAATGCCCAGGTGGACTGGACCTCATCTGATAACAGACAAAGTGTCCTCAGTCGTCTACGAGATCAAAATCAGCAAAGGCCGTAAAGAGCCAATTGCTAAATGGGTACATCGAAATCAGATCAAACCTTACAAGGCGTTCAATGACTCCACAAAAGACAAAGATCTCACCAACTCACCGACTTCATGGGATAATAAGGTCGTACAAACACAAGTTAGTAAATAAACTAATCAGGTTTAAACTACCATATTTCCCACCCTATAAGTCGCATTGTCCAACTTGAACTTAGAAACGCTAAGTCTAAAACCCACAACAAAAAACTAACCTTAACAACCGTTTAAATCCACGAGATTTGATTTGACCTCGGTCATAAAGTTGAGACCTGTTTTGCTTGTGTGTTGCACTTTGGAATCTGACGACAAGAGTGGGTCGAAGCAGTGAAACGTTGTTTCCTTGTTGTTTAGTCATTACTGTTGTCATTAGTTGAGATACTGTTTGGTTCTGAACACTCCCAGCCAAAAAGGTTTTATATTAACATTGGTTAATGAATGATATGGATTTAACTATGCCAACATGCAGTTCATTTTGTTAAATCGCAATCGTTGAAGAGTCAATGTAGTTTAAAGCTACCCAAGGTACCATAAACTACACTGGTCTCACAATTTCTAAATTGAACCGATTCGATCGTTTCTATTCTAGATTATCTATTCATTTTGATGAGTCTCGCCATAGACTTAAAATTTATTAGGAACACCAAATCCTACGTCGTTCGTCTAAAAGACAACAGACATTTAGATCAAACTATATTTCATTTTTCTACTTTAGTTTAACCTAAACTAATTAGTGAATGGAGGAATAGTTTGGAATTAGAGGCCTTCGTTACAGAAGCCCTCCAAAATTCTATAGGTATAGATCCCTATATCTAATTTACAGAATTGATCCACCCCTTAATTGGTAAGTGTAGCTGTTCTAAACCATGATAGCTTACATACCAGGTGCATATAGGTAAGGCTTAATGTAAAATCCCAATCATAAGCCCACCTTAAAAACCACATAATTGCATGACACATAGAACCAGAGTGGCACTGACTGGAAACCAACCAGCCAACAACCTTCGATGTGGGGACCTGCAGCTCCAACGCTTGGTCTTCAACCTTCATCCAAGGGTCGCCTCCTCTGCGTCAATCGAGGGATCCCCTCTACATGCTGATTATGAAAACAATTGTTGCTGATGAAATCACCAACTCTAATCGTGGTGGAATTACTGCTGTGGGATTATCGCTGTGGATTATAAGACTTTGTTTTCCAAAGGATCACAGACTTTGTTTTCCAGGAGTTAACAGACTCAGTTTTCCAAGGGATTAAAAGCTTTTCGTAATGGGATTACCTCCGAACAGTATGAAATTTCCAAAAACTTTATGGGATTATAATTTTTGATTTTTCTTTTCCACTTACTGGATTACTTCAAGATCAAAGACAGTTCAAGGTTTCCTTTCGTGTTGGACCCCATCCCCAAGGACTGGCGATGGCTTCCAAAAGGGGGGAGATGTAGTGGGCATGACCTTGTCCACTTTTAAGACACCTGTGTACTTTTGAACTGTCCAGTGATGACCTTTACTGACCTCTCAGTAAAGCAAGACATTTACTACAAAATCATTCATTAAGCTGTAATCTGATAAATATAGTCACCAAAAGAGACTATTTCTATCTTTGATTTTAGGCTGATGTGATCAAAAGAATAACTTTTGTCATTTTCATGATGTGTGCTTTTAAGCTGTGTCATTCTGTAAGAGTTAAACTGTGTTCACTGCTGTGTTTAAAGGTGAAGCCTTCGGGTCACAGAGACCGGACGGTTTTGTTTAGAAACTCAGAGACAGTCTCATGAGCAGGGCTCCAGCTTTATCTATCTTTTTCCTAAACATTTCTCTCTGCTGCTGCTTGTAACCTTGGGCCTGATAAGGCAAGTGAACTCCTCTCTGTGTTCCTGCTTTTTAAGTTCTAAGCTTGTGCGGAAACGCTTCAGAGTTGCTGGGAACTTCCAAGAGATGTGAACTTTCCCAAGAGCTGGACACGTGTGGTCAAGAGCTAACGACCGGCGTCTTCAGCTAAGGACTGATAACAGGCTGTTATGAGTCTACTTCGAACAAGCGTAAGATCAAGAACTTTGTCTATTCCTTCCTGGAATAAGTTTATCTTGAAGTCAGAGGCCTGAAGCTGACATATTCTCTGATGACCAAGCAAAACCAGGAGACGTTGGAGACGTAAACCAGAACCTTGCTTGAAGGTATCGTACTGGTCCCCACAAGGATCCGTGCATCTGAAAGGCTACAAGGTCACCTCTTACCGGGCGGTCGTCAAAAGGTAAAGAGCTGTTTACAAAACGTACCTGGATTTTAGCAGAAGTCGGAGGAGAAGTGTCACTCTGGTATCATGCTCATGATAATTTCTTCTTAAATCTTTCCTCCTATTTCTTTCCCCTCTCAATCTAAGCTGGAAACTATTTTTTAAGTTAAAGAGCCCACAGACTAAATATGTTTAACATCTAGTATTTATGTCTGTTGTGTTAAATTTAAGTGTGCTGACGTATTTGAATTGAAAGAAAGTGAAATCATGTCAATCAAGTGTAATGGTGTTAATTTAGTTGATTTATTTTAAATAAATGATAGTGTCTCTTTGACATATCAAACTAAGTTAACGTCTTTGTCACTTAATGGCTCTGTTTATTTATCCATCATAAAGATCACAGAGATATTGGGTAAACTGAAAAAGAACAGAATCCGTGAATTTACTATTCAATCTGAATAAGTAAATTAATTAAGGTAAAGAGGTCAGTATTAATATTGACCTCCTCACAACCCCTTACATACCGTATTTTGTTGAACAGAACATGGTAATTAAATTTATTGTAACTGATATGTAAAATAAAATAAAAAATCATCAATAATAAATTCTCTTCAATCCTCCAACCCACTTGTCATTAGCAACATGGCTCTCAAGTTAGCAAGCTAACATTTAGATAACCTAGCTATTGCCTTGTAAAACTTTAACCAGAACTACAAATCTAACGTAGAGGTAAAATATATCGGTATTAACGCTGTCTTTGTCGTCTTCGTGAAATGCATTGTTTGTCTGAAATCTTTATTTCTTTGCAAAGAAAAAGATTAACGCTGCTGCAGTCAACACTAATTAGACTTTCACATACAGTACATGACTGACTGTTTTGAACAGGGAATGGTGTTTCTTTGTTTAATTTATATTTTCGTTATGGCGAACAGTGGAGGATAGAAAATGTGAAAGCCCGTTAGGAAAACTGTTTCAAGACTTCAAGTGTTAAAACAGGTTTAAAAGTACTGTAGCTGTTTACTTAGATTCTTGGGGATGAACAAAGCTCAAAAATGTTCAGCCAATATATCGGTTATCGGCAATAGCCCTTTCTTCCCAATTGGTACTGGCAATAGCCAAAATGTTCATATCGGTCAGGCTCTAGTTTTAACAGTTTTCCTGCCATGCTATCTGTAAATATGTGAATGACAGTACTAATACAGTACAAGAAGTAAAACATGTTGGCTACATCAGTTTTTAGCCACTTTTAAGACTTCCAGTCTTATGGTGTGAGTTTTGTCTCAAATACACCAGATGTTTTTGGGAAGACCTTCAAGAAGAAATATAGTGAGTCACTTTGATAAGAATTATCAAAGTCAAAGTCAAAGTTAACTTTATTGTCAGAACTGCAATATGTACAGGACATACACAGGATTGAAATTGCGTTTCTCTCAGTCCCTCGGTGCAACAGTAACCATTTAAACACTAAAACACTAAAACATTTAATAAACATAAGCATAAAATAGTAAAAGTGTAACACTGTTACACGCCTGTTTTGTCCTGCATGCCGCAATGTGCCGGCACGTCTTCGTCATGTCTACGTGTAATATAATGTCCCACTCAGAAAAGCCTCCTCTGACTAGCTTAAAGTAGCCCACGGACAGTTGTAGCATGTCTTGCAGCGTATGTGTTTAGTGAGCCAAGGGGCAACAATGACTCATAAAGGTTGCAGACCCTATCTTGGGAGCTCCAAAAGCCCATCCTCGACCTAAAGTCTGGGCACGTTATTTTTTTGTCTGGAGGTTTGCTTCAAATATTGTGATGGCGAGAAATGTGAAGTTCAGTGGGTTAATGTGGCACTGTTCTGTGAGCTGCTCCGAAACCAGTGTTGCCACTGTCACTCTATTATTAGCTGCTAGGAGCTAACATTAGCCTGTGGGATATTTTCAGGGTGACCTCTGTTCTCTTCTGGGCAGGGTGTGCATGGATGCTGCTGAACCAGCGCCAGCCCAAGGCATAAGCAAACTAAGCGGCCGCTTGGGGCCCCAGGGTCACAAGGGGGGCCCCCAAAGAGGAGCTGAGTTTTGTGTTTTTTTATTTTTTATTTTTTTAATTATACGATTCTATTACACACAACTTCATCATAAAGTTCAGATTTTTATTTTCATAATGATATATATAATATATATATCATATATTTGTGTGTATGTGTATTTGAATACGTACCGTAATCGCTCTAGAAAGGAAAATAAAGAAATGACCGATCGTCTTGGGGGGACACCCTAGTGGGGCCCCAGTAGATCACGTTTCACAGGTAATATGAGCTCCTTGCCATGCGCAAGTACGCATCCAAGCTAATTAAGCACCTGACACGTACTGTAACTAACGCTGGCTAGATAATGTCGCAAAAAAGGGCATATATCCTTCAGAAGCTGAAAAAAGGAAGAGGAAAAAAGAAGAAGAGAAAAACGGCAAGATAAAGGTATGTTTGTACAAAGTACGTCTTTTTTATCAAAAAATATTTGTGTAGCCTCTAATGGATAAATAGCTAGCAACATTGAACAGTCTGGACTACCGTGTTTGTACTTGTTAATAACTGAGTTTTAATTTTATGTGAGTTGATTCTAGTCGGTGGCCTTATACTGTATAATTTTTTATTTTTTTTGGGCTCAAAACAGTGCGTTTTGAAAACAAGTTTTAGGAGTAGGTCTACTTTAATACAGGGCATAGGTATGTGGAATGGTTTGGATAATAATGTCAAAAGGGCTACATCTGTGTTTATATTTAAGAAAACTATTAAGAGTGAACTTTTGAAAAAAATATATAAAAGGTGAAAATTATAAGTACCATATATTTGTGAATTGTAATAAGTTACATAATTGGTTCATGGATAATTATTGTTTATAATTGATTGTTTGAATTGATTTTGTTTAAAAAGGGGCATCATGAGATTTTCTTCTTCTGCTTCCTTTCATTTTAATTTTCTTTTCTTCTTGATATGATTTTGTAAATATTTTTTTGTGTTTTAAATTTGAAATGAACAATAAATAAATAAAATAAAAATAAACAGCGTTTTTGCTAACGCTTGATCGAAATTATTAAAGCTTCACAATACATAACATTTGCTAGCCAAATGTTTTACATCAGGCTATATCGATATATTAATAACGGCAGCTATGCTCGAGTTGGCAATATGTTGTGGACTGTTGAGCATGATAATTTATGTGACTAAAATAAAAAAAATTTACACAAACTTATGTTATGTGAAATTCTGCAGGAGCACTGCTAAAATATTTTGGCAGCACAGAATCAGCTCAGTGCCAGTCCACATTACCAGGCTCAGCTGTGGGCAGTGCATCAGGTAAGAGAAAGATCACCATTCAGCATACAATTAATTTTTAGTTATAATTACACTCCAGAGTCTGTAATGAAAGTATGCAAGGAATCCGCTCATTCTCAATCAGTTCATCTGGACAGTTTCTTTTTAGCAGAAACGTTTCACCCTCACTCCAGAGGGCTTCCTCAGTCAGAGTAGTCCAAAGCACACTGAAGTTAACCCACCAAGTAAGCAACTTATGTGGACCAACCAGTTTGCTGTAGCCAAGATGGTTTCTGGGGGCGTGTCCCTCGTCGACTCCTCCCAGGCAGGCAGACATGTCCAAAGTGGTTCAAGACAAGAAAGTTAATTCTCAATAGTCCAGGTATCAAATCCGCTCATTCTCAATCAGTTCATCTGGACAGTTTCTTTTTAGCAGAAACGTTTCACCCTCACTGTGCTTTGGACTACTCTGACTGAGGAAGCCCTCTGGAGTGAGGGTGAAACGTTTCTGCTAAAAAGAAACTGTCCAGATGAACTGATTGAGAATGAGCGGATTTGATACCTGGACTATTGAGAATTAACTTTCTTATGCAAGGAATGTGTGTGTGCATATGTATATATTTCATCTTATGTCCATCTTCGTCCTCTGCAGAGCTAAGTCTAGCAACCCCATCTTCTGTGCCCACTGTCTCATCTGTGTCTGCAACTGCAGAGGATCTACCTGGTTAACAGCAAAACATCTTTTATAATTCCTCTTTGTGCTCCAGATCATTTTCAGATTAACAGTTATGTACATCGCAAACATTTTCTGCCCTTTTATGTTATTATTAATCATCATCTTTCTTTTGTCTCTTTCTCAGAAGCTTCCACATCAAAGTCCGAGCCACCCCAAGGATCATCAGCTCTGCCAATGGACCCAGCTGAGTGGCCATCTTTCCTCTCAGATGTAAACAGGACTGAGTGATGAGAGGACCACTGCCTATTAAGGATACCTTTTCCTTCCCCAAAAGGCATGATGGGCGAAGTTTTATTTTTAATTTTTAGAAAGTTTGATTTTACTAGTTTATTCATAGGCATCTAAAAAAGCTAAGTCTGGTCCTCTGGACATTCAAAAAAAAAATATATATATATATATTTTTTTTTTTATGTCCAGAGGACCAGCTTTTTTTAGATTTTTCTACCTGGATTATTGAGCATGCATCAGGGTTATTCATAGGCAGTTTTATCAATACATTCTGCCATGTCTGGCCTTCCGAGGACATTCATGAACTTGATGTGGTCCAAAATTAAAACAAGTTTGACACCCCTGCAATAAATTACATATATACATTAAAAAGGACTGTCAGAGTTGCAATACGTTTTATTAGGTGGGAGGATGATAAAACCATCTGACCGTTGATTGCAGAAATTCACATTATTAGTAGAAACAGATGGCCCCCATCCAAATTTTGCTTAGGGCCCCAAAGAGGCTTGGGCCGGCCCTGTGCTGAACGGACGACGTGACTCGACGGTCATCAAAAAAATGACTGGCATCTTGAAATAAGATGTTCTGTTCAATCACTGAAAGACTATATTTAGAGGGGCTTCTTGTAATTTGGCAGTCTTGGAGTATAAGATGTCCTTTTTAAAGCATTCATCTATAAGAGTGAAGGATATAACTGAAGGAGCAGATTTACTAACTTCTTGTGGAGTATATCGTCCCAGTATAAGAGTATTGTTTTTAATGAAAACATTTTTAAAGGCCTTCTTTTCTAAAGAGTTACAAGTCCACATCACTAAAAAGAGTTGTACTTTGTTAAAGGCATCTGTCAATTAACAATTTAGTTTTTGGTTGTTTAACTTCATTCAGATTTTTACAGTTTTGAAGCCAATACTCTACTATTTTTTACTAACTGGCATTTACCTTATTTTCTGGCGTACAAGTCACAGGTTTTTTTTGCATGGATTTGTCAGTCCTGTGACTTATACACCAAAGCGGCTTATATACGTTTTTTTCCATATTCATAACGCTATTTTTGACTGAAGCTTTAAATTTCAAAGAACTGCAACAGTGAGTCATCCAATGCCCACTCGCTTCACTCAGCTGTTGCAGGCGAAGGAGCACTGGAGAGCTAGCGGCTCCGGCCACAATGGATGGATGGAAGGATGGCATCACGCCACCCAGGTGAAATGCAGCTAATTTGACCATTAAAGTGCATTTATTAAGGAAAAATTAAACTGAGACACACCTTTGATATATTGTCAAGCAAATAACTGTTTTTAAGTGTTTATCTTGTTAAATTTTTAAGAACTGCAACAGCGAGTCCTCCGATGCCTGCTTGCTTCACTCAGCTGTTGCTGGCGGAGGAGCACTGGAGAGCTAGCGGCTCCGGCCACAATGGATGGATGGATGGAGCCATGTCGCCCAGGTGAAATGAAGCTGTTTTGATAATTAAATACACACATAATAAACGTGACTTATACACCGAAGTGACATGTTTTTTCCTCTTCATGCTTTTTTTTTTACTAATGCGACTTGTACTCCAGAGTGACTTATACGCCAGAAAATACGGTAATCACCTCTCTTTCTCTGTTCAAGACTACTCTGAAAACACATCACTTTAGACTAGCTTATCCTTCTTAATTTTTTATATATATTTTATATTCTTTATATACCAATTTATGCCTGTTAGTCTTTGCACTGTTTATTTTTTACACAATCTTATCTGATCTGTTTTTTGCTGTAAAGTGGCCTTGGGTGTCCTGAAAGGTGCTTTTTAAAATAAAATAATTATTATTAATCAGTGTAACTTTAAGCCCTTGTTATTTTATGTAACTATTTTTCACCTTTATCTTAATGTCCACTGAGCAAAACTTATTTATGGATGTAGATCCAAGATGGTGGTGCGTGCAAACGCCGCGCCTTCTCTCTCTCCCAACAACACGGTGCTTTCGTCTGTCTTGTCCTGGATGCCGCAATGTGCCGGCACGTCTTCGTCATGTTTACGTGTTCAAGAACGCAAGTATAGCCGTGAGTTCCTGCTTGATGTCGGAAAAACCGCTCATTTGGAAATAAGCAGCGAGCTCGAGGAGAATCTACGTGCCTGCGGCCTGCTCTGGAAGCCAGCACCGAGCCTCCCTTCATCGCGCCCGCAGTGGAAACGCCACAAGCGGCGTGACAGGAAGCAGAAGCGGGGTAAGCGCGGAGGTATCAGAGCTAGGCTAGCAGCTAGCCCACACAAGCCGGCTATTCCATCCATGGTTTTGGCTAACGTGCGCTCCTTGGAGAATAAACTGGATTATATACGCCTGCTACGAACGACACAAAAGACTGTGAGAGACTGTTGTGTGTTTGTATTCACGGAAACGTGGCTTGACAACAACATTCCGGACCATGCTATACAGCTCAAGAGGCTAAC
This sequence comes from Garcialebias charrua, assembly GCA_038048925.1. NCBI lineage: Eukaryota > Metazoa > Chordata > Actinopteri > Cyprinodontiformes > Rivulidae > Garcialebias > Garcialebias charrua. The sequence continues at coordinate 17,246 of JBBPBX010039970.1, read as the reverse complement.
ATGCTACAGAGCGGACCGAACCCTCGAGGGAGGTAAGACACGCGGAGGGGGGCTGTGTGTTTACATCAACAACGCATGGTGTCTGGATGCTGCTGTGGTCTACAAACACTGCTCACCTTTAGTGGAGTTTATGACTATTAAATGCAGACCGTTCTATTTACCGAGGGAATTTACAGCTGTTATGATTGTTGCTGTATATATTCCTCCAAGCTCCAACAGCAAAGTTAGATGTGAGGCACTGAATGAACTATATCTGCACATCAGTGAGCAGCAAACAGCACACCCTGATGCTTTTCTCATCACGGCTGGTGATTTCAACCAAGTAGATTTAAAGAGTGTATTTCCAAAAACATACAGAAACATAAACTTTGCAACAAGAGGAAACAACACACTGGACCAAGTTTACACCACCATGAAAAATGCCTACAGAGCCCTCCCCCTCCCCCACATTGGTGCTTCTGACCATATCTGTGTTATGCTAAAGCCAGCATACAGGCCACTGGTGAAAGTCACAAAACCAGTCCGCAAGCAGATACGAGTGTGGCCAGAGGGGTCTTCAGAGGCACTCCAGGACTGTTTTGACACCACAGATTGGAGTATGTTCAAAGAAGCTGCTACCACAAACAACAACACATGTCTCCAGGAGTACTCAGACACTGTATGTTCATACATCACCAAGTGCATTGATGATGTAACCAACCTCAAGACCATCACTGTTCGGGCTAATCAGAAGCCATGGCTGACAGCAGAGGTTTACAGACTCCTGAAAGCCAGGAATGCTGCCTTCAAAGCGGGAGATCAGGTGGGCCTGAGGGCAGCCAGAAAGAACCTGGCCCGGGGCATCAGAAAGGCCAAGAAGCAGTATTCCAGGAAAATAGCTCACCGTTTCAAGGACAGCAAGGATACACGCAGTCTGTGGCAGGGAATACAGACCATCACAAACTACAAACCATCCCCCCAGACCTGTGACAGCTCAACCTCTACGCTGAATGAACTGAATGAGTTCTTTGCTCGGTTTGAGGCAAGTAACAGCACACCTGCACATAAACTCCCCCCCTCTCCTGATGGCCAGGTGCTGGCGCTGTCCTCAGACAGCGTAAGGCGATCATTCATCAAGATTAACGCCCGGAAGGCCTCTGGTCCTGACAACATACCTGGTCGTGTGCTGAAGGACTGTGCAGGGGAACTCGCAGCGGTCTTCACGGACATCTTTAACATCTCACTGAGCCAGGCCATCGTCCCCACCTGTTTCAAAGCCACCACCATCATCCCTGTCCCAAAGAAGGCAACGCCCGCATGCCTCAATGACTATCGCCCAGTAGCACTCACCCCCATCCTGATGAAGTGCTTTGAACGGCTAGTCATGAAAAGCATCACATCTGTCCTCCCTGCCTCCCTGGATCCCTTCCAATTTGCATACCGACCTAATCGCTCAACCGACGATGCCATCTCCTCTGCCCTCCACACAGCTCTCACACATCTGGACACGAAGGACTCTTATGTTAGAATGCTGTTCATCGACTTCAGCTCGGCATTCAACACCATCATCCCCCAACAGCTCATCCTTAAACTGGACAGTCTGGGGCTGAACACCTCAATGTGTAACTGGCTGCTAGACTTCCTGACCGGGAGACCACAGACAGTACGGGTCGGGAGTAACACATCTAGCACCATCACATTGAACACAGGGGCCCCACAAGGATGTGTGCTGAGCCCCCTTCTATTCACCCTGCTAACACACGACTGCACACCATCGTACAGCTCCAACCACTTCATCAAGTTTGCGGACGACACAACAGTGGTAGGTCTCATCAGCAACAACGATGAGACGGACTACAGGAACGAGGTGAGCCGCCTGGCCTTGTGGTGCGGACACAACAATCTCACTCTCAACGTGGAGAAGACAAAGGAGATTGTTGTGGACTTCAGGAAGAGGGATGCACAACATGCCCCTCTGACCATCAACAGCACCGCAGTGGAGAGAGTAGACAGCACCAAGTTCCTGGGAGTGCACGTCTCAGAGGACCTGTCCTGGAGCAGGAACACTGCATCACTGGCCAAGAAGGCTCACCAGCGTCTCTACTTTCTCCGCAAGCTGAAAAGGGCTGGAGCTTCAACCCCCATCATGTGCACCTTCTACAGAGGTGCCATAGAAAGTGTCCTGACCAGCTGCATCACTGTGTGGTTTGGTGCATGTACTGCATCCTGCCGCAAGAGCCTCCAGCGCATCGTGAAAGCAGCTGAGAAGATCGTCGGCACCTCCTTGCCCTCACTGCAGGACTTACACAGCAAACGCCTCACTCGGAAAGCCCTCTGCATGGCAGGTGATCCCACACACCCACTACACAGCTGCTTCAGACTGCTGCCATCAGGGAGGAGACTGAGGAGTCTCCAGGCTCGAACCAGCAGACTGAGAGACAGCTCTGTTCATCAGGCAGTCAGAATGCTAAACACTCTGCCTGCTCTGCCTCCCCTCCCATTTGAACTGCCTTAACACAAAAAACTTTCTCACACATTACCACACAACACAAAGATTTTAACACTGGACCCTGTGTCATCAAACGGGTTATTCACTAAACTCTCGGTCATGTGCTCATTCAGTTTGCACTACTTCTCATATTTGCACTAATGTTTGTATTACATTACTGCCTATAGTCATACTACTGTTTACATTCACTGTTTACATTTATTAATACTGTTTACATTTATTACTACTGTTTACATTTATTACTACTGTTTACATTTACACTACTTTTATATCTACACTACTGCTGATACATATACAGTATTCTCTGACTAGCCTTATTTAAGGATGCCCAATGTGCCTTATGTGCCTTACTGCATATGCCACTTTGCCTCTATACCAACATCAACTACCTCATACATATACTGTGTACATTAACTCATATGCTGCTTTGCCACTCTTTGCAAATGTCAATGCTAGAACCTTCAGTTTATTTTATAGATATACTTTTTATACTACTATGCAAAAACTCAGGACAGTATTACACTTTTATTATTTCATTTTATGCTTATGTTCATTAAATGTTTAGTGTTTTAGTGTTGGTGTAAATTTTCATACTTTTATACTACTATGCAAAAACTCAGGACAGTGTTACACTTTTACTATTTTATGCTTATGTTTATTAAATGTTTCAGTGTTTTAGTGTTTAAATTGTTACTGTTGCACCGAGGGACTGAGAGAAACGCAATTTCAAGCCTGTGTATGTCATGTACTTATTGCAGTTCTGACAATAAAGTTTACTTTGACTAAACTCTTTAAGATAAACTCGTATTTTTGATAAACTGATGTGACAGGTCTGCATTGTTTGTCTCGGAGTTTAAATCTTTTAAAATCAAAACTCAGTAGCTGCGACATATTTAGCTCTGTGTGATTTCAGGATGATGATATACTGCTTAACAAAATAATAAGTGTCACCTAGCATTTGACTCTGATATCCTCTAATGTGACCTTTTGTCTCTCATGTCTGTGAAACTTTATATCTTTTTGACTTTGCTTTGTGAATACAAAAATTGTTTTAAAAAAAACAATGTTGCAACAGTAATGGTTATCTCATCATCACCAATGATGAATTAAAGAAAATACCTTAAATGGGTGTTCAAGGCATGAAGTAGATGACGTGATTTTAAAACAATATTTCAGCTTTTCACGCAATGACAGCAATCATTACAGCGACAGAACGTTGTACACGGAGTGACACATTTTAATAGTTTAATCAGTAAAACCCTGTAGAAATTCAGCTCCTGTTGATAAGATCTTGCTATCAGTTGCCCCACTTAATGTGGTCTTGGAGGCAAGAAACTGCCCTGTGCAAGTTGACTGACCAAAGGCAGGGATTAGGAACCCCTCTGAAAGTATCTGACTTCATCATCTGCCTTTTTTTTTAATGCAAGTGAGTTGGGCTGCTGTGCTAACACTTCCCAAATTAACTTCAGGGATGTGTTGTGTTATTTCACTGCTCAGTATTCAGGCTGTCTTACATCATGCAGCTCAGCCCTGGAAGTAGAGAGACTCGGTTTGCCCCTGACCTTGACACAGTCCTAGAAAAAGCCAGTCAGAAAGCAATTAGAAACCATTTCTTTAATTATTTTTCCTCATGTCCTATGAACAACTTACCAATTTGTGATGGAACTTCTTCCCACAAGTAGCTGGTAGAGAGAGACAAGCAGCATGTTAGGGAATAAATGGTACAAGTCACGACAGTTATTAAAACCATTACAGAAAGGCTGCATCCACACCTCTGCTGCTCGTTCAGATAATGCACAATAAATCAATGACATACTCAGTCAATTACTTGGAAAAATACCCTCTTTTGCACATATATTAAAAACAACTGTTATGAGCCAATCTTGAGCTGGGGTTTACAAATATTTTGCAAAACACATCCTAATGTTCCATTTGATCATGTGTCTCACTGATATCAGAGGTTAGAAATTAAACAGGACATGAGTACCGGGTAATGCAGCCCAGTTGATGCAAGTTTTTTGAAGATTTGCAGCACTAACCGTTCGCCGGTGGTTTCACCAATAAAGTCGGGGAACTTGTTTAGCCAAAGCAGCGATCTTCATTCGATCATATTTTGGTGATTTTTGCACCGAGCTCTGTGCTGTTTGCACAGGAGAAGTCTCTGCAATTGACCAGTCTATTCCCAGATTCCCCACCCCATCCGCTCCCAGCAACACTGTGCATGTCACTGATGCATCTGTCTCCACTGGTATCTATAAATACCGCCTTCACTTCTTCTTCAAAAACCTGATTCCCATTGATTTAGTGACCTATATACACATCATCCCCTCCTATCCCCCCAGCTCCTTTCTGCTGATGGTCCTCTGCTGCCTCCACCTCTTGTTTCACGTTCCCTCCGCATATTTTTCTTGCAAGGCTATTAATAGTTCATGGTGGAAGCTAAAGTCATGACACATAAAAAGGATTGGAGTGAACCCCAGGAACAGTGGCTGCTGCTCATTTCTGTACCTCAGAGTTGTGTCGTGGAAAACCGAGCCTCCGAATGGTCTCCTGTGAGTAAACACTGGAGTAGATGTGGTCTGATGAAAGGAGTCTCTCTAAGAGGTGCAAAAATTCAATAGGAAACCTGACTGGCGGAAATGAGATCAGGACAGAAAAAAGGAGCTGTGCCAAAAGACTGCAGGGTGTGCATGTGTGTGCGTGCACGTGCAGGGTTACATGAAGGTACTCTGATGTAATTATGATGCAGAGATCTGCAAAATTGCACTCTGGAAACTTGTGCCATGAACAGAAGACTGAATAAATAAAACAGGAATGAATATATACATATATATATACATATATACATATACATATATATACATATACATATACATATATACATATACATATACATATATATATATACATATATATATACACATATATATATACACATATATATATACACATA
>JBBPBX010039969.1:11333-21441 GCA_038048925.1 Garcialebias charrua | reverse complement strand
AGGACGGCCAGAGACGAATCCAGAGTCCTGAAATGATGACAGACTGTTTATTCAGCTGTGCTCCTGTGAAAAGTATGTGGAATTCCTCAGTAGAAGGGTTGGGAGGGTGAGAGCGTCAGGTTTACAGAACTTCTACAGACGTGTTGAGATAAGACGGCCTGTCAAGGCCAGTCAGTGAGCCAAATTTCAGATAAACACGATTGTTTCATGGGAACAGGCAGAACTTTAAAGCTGTGGTATGTAGTTTCTGTAAAACGTTGGACAGAAAATTTTGAACAGAGACACCTTTCTGGTCCCTCCCCCTTGCTCTGGCTGACCTGCAACTCACCCTCCTTAGCTCCTCCTCCACAGCATGGCCTGTCTCGTGACTGGCCAGGCGGGGTTGGGACAGGCGGGGGATGGGCGGGGGATGGGCGTGAGAAGCTCGTTCATGAACCAAACTCTGTTTTTATTGGCTGGTTAAAAACTCTGTTTTTATTGGCTGGTTAACGGCGGGTCACTGTGGGTTTTTAGAAATGCTTGTAGTACCACCGGGAGAAGCCAGAGGACTATAGTTTTTTTCAGAGATTACCTGTCTAACATCAGTCTGTCAGGTGATAGTGACAGAGTGAAGAAATATGTTAAAATATATATATTTTTAGAAAAGTTACATACAGCAGCTTTAATGACATCTACCTTCAGTCTGTGTCGGTCCACTCGCTTCCGAAATGTCCAAATTAAAATGACCATACCAATGGGACGTGCCTGAGAAAATCCCAGAGATCTAATCCATTCAGCCAAAAGTCTGGGTTCTCGAGACATGAACCAAGGCATCATGTAAGGCAGGCAGCCTGACCAGGTCCAGATTTGCTGCCGACAACTTCCATGTTTGTTGATAGACCAGGAACAAGCCGAATCAAAAAGCAGGCACCAGTTATAATAAATCCAATTAAATATGCGTCCTTAAGATCCACAGATGACAGCAGAGATAAGACACGTCATCAAGTCTTCCAAGTCGATGAGATATCCAGCTGTGTGCATGCCAACAGGGCAAATCGGCTTTCCTACAGCCTGTCTTCTCTTTAAAGAAATGTCATCAGTTGTGTTGTGTTTACGTTGTTGGTAGCACAAATATGAACAAAATCTAATCATTCTAGCATATTTGATGCCAAAGTAAGACTATTTTCTCTTGTGAAGTTATTACATGAGCTCACTTCATATATAGTCAGGTCTGGTACAATAAATGATATAAGTACAGTATGTGTTGTGACTGACTCTCAGTTCAACTACAAATTTTAACTAAACATCCGTAACGTTAATTCATACAATTATTAATACTATTTATTTATCTAGGCAAATCTCATGAGATCACACATTCATTCAACCTTTATTTACACAGGTAAATCTCATTGAGCCTCCAGGTCTCATTTACAAGAAAGACCTGCTTTTAACAGAGTGATGACAAGAGTTAACAATCATAAAAGGAAGCAAGCAAATTGAGAAGAACAAGTGAAAAAAATGGTATTAAAAACAGCTAGGTTGTAAGGTGATGCAAAATACTAAAAACAGAAACATGTCTGCATTGTTTTTTGCCAGGAACAGCAGATGTTTGAAGCAACTAAGAGGTCAAGGTCAGAGCTTCAGCTTAAGACATATTATCTGCCCATCAAAAAACTATTATATGGCAATACAGCAATCAATAGCAATGTCCTGGACAAGGAAAGACCTGGTCTAACATGTGACCTTGATTTGTAACCTTGACCTTTAAGCTTGGGTGATGAAGAGTGTACTGTATGTGACACCCTGGATGATGCATCTCTTTTACAATATCTTTTTCTCTTTTTACAACTCTGACCAACCAAAAGCTGTTTTTGTGTTTCTACATCTGAGACGGCCAACTTGAACAGGGCTAACACTGTATCGCTTTACCCACAGATGTTGAACAACCTGCAGCCAATGGGGTGCTCATGAATAAAAACATATTTAGTCACATTAATGTAAGCTACAAGAGTACAGCCTAAGACATATTATCCGCCCTTCAAAAAAAACATTATACGGCAATATAACAATCTATACCGATGTTCTGGACAAGGAAAGACCTTGTATAGCATGTGATCTTGATTTATGACCTTGACCTTCAAGCTTGGGTGATGAAGAATGTACGTGACACCCTGTCTAATCTAGTGATGATGCCTATGCGTATGAAGTTTCCTTAAATTATCTTGAGCAGATCAGAAATTATGACTGGGACAAAAGAAAGTTTACGAATATACAGTACAGTATGGATGGATGGAGGCTACACTCCATCCCGCCTTCAACAGGCATATAAAAATGATTTTCCTACCTTGGGGACCATAAAAAAATCTATACATTTTCAAGTTGTCCATTTAAAATTTGTCAAACTAGTTATGTTTGGAAGAAAACAATGACATGAATCAACCAGAACTCGTGGAAAAGCTTCTATCCATGGTTACACACAAACTCATCAATGTCCATTTCTGTCATTTAGCATCATACAGGCTTAAAAAATGAGAACTATCCTTACTTTCCCCACATTGTTCATAAATACTTGAGCGTTAAAAAAAATGTTCGCAAAGCAAACAAAAAACAAGATACAAAAAAAACTTAACAAAAACATATTCAGAAATGACATCACTTTGTCACGATCTGGACACACTTCAAAAGTGAAAAACGACGCTCAGCTCTTTTAATACACAAATGATAATTGTAACTGTGAACACAAGAAATCCTGTCGGAGTTCAAAGAAAAGAGACTCTTCTGAAGAAGAAAAAAATCATCAGCTTCAGTTTGAGACAAACCCAGCTGGAGTAACACCGGAGAGAAATTGGTCATTGAGCGACGGCGCTTGGAAAGCATGTGCCGATTTAAAAAACTGCCACAACTTGTAAGCAGATGGGCGGGTTAATGGGGAGAGAGCTGAGCCCGAACATGGCGCCTCAGCGTTGGGAGCACCAAAGAGCCCCACAGGGGTTGTATGGGTGCAGGGTGTACAGTAAGTGATGTGTGCGATAAAGGATTGAAGGTTGGAGCTAAAACTGCATCATTGGCAAACACCATCTGGGTGCTCAGAGCAGTGTGGACACCCGATCTTTTATAACATGCACACACAAGAGCGGTGCTGTAACAGGGTCCTTGAGAGGACTCTGTGAAGGAGGGAGGGGGAAATTTCCCTCAGTCCTTTCCGGGATTTAGGCTTTCTGCTGCCAAGCGCTGTCGCAGGCAGCTGCAAGTCTTGGTTTCATTGAGGCTGTTGGGGGATATGCAGAGAATGTGAAGTTAAACACCATACATTATTAAAACCCATGAATAATCCAGACCCCATGTTGCTTTTACACACAGCAGGAATAGTTTTCACACCCAAGGTGAGCTGCCACCTTGAACATTCTGGCCATATAGGGCCGAGATGGTGTAGAGGCAGGGCAGCCGGATCAGGACTGGAAGGTCCCGGGTTCGATCCCCGGTCACGGCATACCTCGTGCCAGTAGAGGAGTAAAAAAAAGGAGTTTGTGTTAACCAAACAAACTCCTTTTTATTTACTCCAATAAAAGACAAACGTAAAATAACTTTGTACCAGGTGGGAAGCGAACCCGCTTCCCCGGGTCAAGATAAAATGTAGAGCTTAAAGCCGAGCGCAATCCCTCTTAGCCACGGCAGCAGACTAGTTTTTAAGGAGTCCACTTTACCTATAAAGGAATCACCCCTCGTAACATCTTTGTTACGCGTAGGAGTTAGAGATTATTAGTTATATTTTAAAACCCTGGCTGCGCGCAAGAGTTAGACAATATTAGATATATTTTAATGACATTCTGCTCGCGCTGAAAGGCGGAAATGGGTGCGCGCTTCGTGTTATTTACGTTCTAACATAAGCTGATTTGTAATCAGTTATTAACAAAAATTAAACTCAGAAACAATAATATATATATTCAGCTAACAAATATTTTTTAGCGGCGTCTCCTCTCTTAAAACACTGTAAGCGCGCACACAAGAACACTCCACCCACGTGAAGAGAACACCCCACCCACTTCCAGAGAACTTCCCACCCACTTCAAGGCGGCTCTGCGGCCAATGCGTAATGAGCGGGGGCGGGCCAGACCGGGCTCTGGGCCAACCAGGGGCGGGCCGGACCGTTGAGGGCTGTGCAGTGCGAAAACGGCTAAAGTGTCTTCCCTTGTTTGCCCCACTCTGGGCCCTTGAGCAAGGCCCTTAACCCCCACCATCTGCTCCCCCAATGTCCTAGATGGCAGCTCTCTGCTCCATACAGAGCTGTAGTAGCTTGGTGGTCTGGTTGGATCAAGAAGGGCATCCGGCGTAAAAACAATCACTAAGTCTTCGTGTAAATTAGTTTACTGTGGCAACCCCTGTGGAAGGGAGCAGTCGAAAGAATAAAAAAGAAAATTAAGAATATTTTTTTTGGTTTTAGCTGCATGTCCTGAGGCTTTTAGCAAACCACAAATATTTTTTGTTAAATAGACAGGAGTATCAGTGTGTCAGATTTAGGCATTGTGCTGACTCAGCAAGTTGCACACTATTTACAGCATACATTTTCTATTTCTTTGGCTACGTTTAATTTAATTTATTAATTTATTTTTTATAAAGGATGCCCTTCTTGATGCCACCACAGACCACCGAGCTACCACAGTCCTCTGTGTGGAGCAGAGAGGTGTTATCTAGGGCACCCGGGGAAGCAGATGGTGGAAGTTAAGGACCTTGTTCAAGGACCCAGAGTTGGGCAAATGAGGGTGGAGGCAGGTGTGGGTGCTTTATCTATCCCACCCACATTTTGACGTTGTTTGTACCAGTAGTTGAACCAGCAATCTTCCGATCACAGGGCCACCTTCTCTAACATCTACACCTCTACGCCACCACTCTCACTATTTCTGTAGCTTCATAATCCTACTACTGTATTTTGGTTTTAGCTAACCTTTGGCAAATTTCAGCATTTGTTCAACATTTTCTTAACTTTAGCTAGGCTTTAGTTACTTTCAGCTAGCCTTTTGCTACCATTTTGTGAATTTAGTGAGCAATAGCTACTTTAAGCATGAGTTTCCCACATTCAGTTTTTAGTTAGCATTTTGCTACTTTTATTTTCTGCTTTGCTCTGTTTAGCTTGTGTTCTGCTTATTTTTACCTTTAACAATTAAGTTTCTGCTTCTTTCAGTAAATTTCAGCAAGAATCTCGGAACACTCAGCACTTTCACAAAAATAGCATTTCTCTAGTCTTTGGGAAAAACATGTTGACTGCACAACTAGCAAAACAAATGGGCTTTACTATACAAGAACACATTAAGGAATAGAAAATCTGTTATTTTAATTGAAAACCTTTTGTGTTTGTTGAGTAGTTAGGCCTACCATAATAAATGCTACCAGACTGGCTGTCGAATAGGGAAGTAATGCTGAAGATGTTTTAGCTAAGAAGCTCTATTTAAACTACACTTTTACAAACACTGTTGTCACTCATCAGATTTTACAATGCCATCTGATTTTTTGATTATTAAAGATAAACAGCAGTGATTTTACGGGCCCTAATGAGATCCTCGGGTATGTATTCACTAAGCAGTGACTGTTGGAAACTAGTTGGCAACTCAAAAAGACATTTGGGATAAAATAGGCACATGTATCTTTGCAGTATCACTGAAATCTGTGCTTGTGAATAGCTAAATGTGTGGCAGAACGTTAAGAAGCAAAAAAAAAAAAACACTGCCTGATTTTGTATGCACAGCTTGAAAACTATTGTAGACATTAACATTTTTTGGTGTTTATTTTCATACACAATGTATGTGCACTGGCACATGTTTACGATTGAATCTAATGGAGTGCACTTTTAAAATGAAGGTATAGCTTTAGATAGAGCAGTTTTTTTTATAACTTTATCATCAACATGGTTAGGGTGTAGTCTTGTATGTTTTGTGTCAGAGGAAAACTCCCATATACAGGGTGTCCCCGACTTACGACAACATCGACTTACGAAGTTCCGACTTTACGAAGTTATCATAATTAATGAAAATATGAAATAATAATTTTTTTGTGTGTGTTTAAATGTTTAGCTATATGCTGGTGAAGATTCTCAGTCGTCCAGGACATGATCAAATAAAAAAAAGACGTTCAATACAGAACAACTGGACTTTATTTGTAACAAAAGACGTTTCGCTTCCCATTCGGGGAGCTTTATCAATTAGTCAAAGTCAAAGTCAACTTTATTGTCAGAACTGCAATATGTACAGGACATACACAGGATTGAAATTGTGTTTTTCTCAGTCCCTCTGTGCAACAGTAACCATTTAAACACTAAAACACTGAAACATTTAATAAACATAAGCATAAAATAGTAAAAATGTAACACTGTCCTGAGTTTTTGCATAGTAGTACAGAAGTATGAAAATTTACACCAACACTAAAACTAAAACACAAACTAAAACACTAAACATTTAATGAACATAAGCATAGAATGAAATAATAAAAGTGTAATACTGTCCTGAGTTTTTGCATAGTAGTATAAAAAAAGTATAAAAAGTATATCTATAAAATAAACTGAAGGTTCTAGTATTGACATTTGCAAAGAGTGGCAAAGCAGCATATGAGTTAATGTACACAGTATATGTATGAGGTAGTAGTTGATGTTGGTATAGAGGCAAAAGTGGCATATTCCTTTCTTGGGTGGAGTTTGCATGTTCTCTCCGTGCATGCGTGGGTTTTCTCCGGGTGCTCCGGTTTCCTCCCACAGTCCAAAAACATGCATGTTAGGCTGATTGGTAACTCTAAATTGACCCTGGGTGCGAGTGAGACAGGTCCCTCTTGTAAATGAGTCCCCGTGGCTCAACGAGGCTAGCCTGTATAAATAAAGGTTGAATGAATATGTAGTAAGGCACATTGGGCATCCTTAAATAAGGCTGGTCAGAGAATACTGTATATGTATCAGCAGTGGTGTAGATATAAAAGTAGTGTAAATGTAAACAGTAGTAATAAATGTAAACAGTAGTAATAAATGTAAACATTGAATGTAAACAGTAGTATGTAAACAGTGAATGTAAACAGTAGTATGACTATAGGCAGTAATGTAATACAAACATTAGTGCAAATATGAGAAGTAGTGCAAACTGAATGAGCACATGACCGAGAGTTTAGTGAATAACCCGTTTGATGACACAGAGTCCAGTGTTAAAATCTTTGTGTTGTGTGGTAATGTGTGAGAAAGTTTTTTGTGTTAAGGCAGTTCAAATGGGAGGGGAGGCAGAGCAGGCAGAGTGTTTAGCATCCTGACTGCCTGATGAACAGAGCTGTCTCTCAGTCTGCTGGTTCGAGCCTGGAGACTCCTCAGTCTCCTCCCTGATGGCAGCAGTCTGAAGCAGCTGTGTAGTGGGTGTGTGGGATCACCTGCCATGCAGTGGGCTTTCCGAGTGAGGCGGTTGCTGTGTAAGTCCTGCAGTGAGGGGAAGGAGGTGCCGACGATCTTCTCAGCTGCTCTCACGATGCGCTGGAGGCTCTTGCGGCAGGATGCAGTACATGCACCAAACCACACAGTGATGCAGCTGGTCAGGACACTTTCTATGGCACCTCTGTAGAAGGTGCACATGATGGGGGTTGAAGCTCCAGCCCTTTTCAGCTTGCGGAGAAAGTAGAGACGCTGGTGAGCCTTCTTGGCCAGTGATGCAGTGCTCCTGCTCCAGGACTAAATTAAATGATAACTCTCTCACAGTCTGCTCATTGAATTGATAAAGCTCCCCGGATGGGAAGCGAAACGTCTTCTGTTACAAATAAAGTCCAGTTGTTCTGTATTGAACGCCTTTTTTGATTGTGTGTTTAAATGTTCTTGATTTCATGTGTATAACACTTTGTTGCAGCTGTGTTTTTTTAATGGCTTTATAAATAAAGTATTATTATTATTATTATTACAGTATTTTGAAGCCGATTGCGCAGTTTCTGGCAGTGTCCGGCAGTGTTCGGTAGTGTTCGGCTGTTTAGATCAAAAAGGCGTTCAATACAAGATCAACTGGACTTTATTTGTAACAGAAAACGTTTCGACTCCCATCCGGGAGGCTTTCTCAATTCCATGAACAACTGTGCGAAGTTTGGAGTTATAACAGAACCACGCACCATCATGTGTAAGTTTCAAGCTGAGGTAACACATACATGTAAATTGACAGATCACACCTCAACAGTAGGGGGTTCCCTTGAGGTCTCTGACAGAAGACACAACACTGTATGTAAATTGACAACAAACAACTCCCAACCAACAAACAGAGGCTTCTCAAAGAAATTTGTTAGTCTAATTTTCACCAGCATTCGGCTGTTTAGCCAGTTAGCTCCGGCCTCAAGAGCCGGGTTCGGACGGACAGTGTCCGTTTAGAGGTTCCTGCGCTCGGATACATGAGCAGGAGCTGAACGGCGGTTTTTTGGAGTGACGGATGGACGAAGGAAAACGACGCTGTGAAGCAGCAGACAGCGTGCTAGGCCGGAGAAGCAACAGATAACATGCTAACAAGCCTAGCTGTAGGATGTATGCTATCGCTCTCACCTGGGACACGGAGCCAACAGGTGGCGAAGCTCGCCTCATGTCTGCCTGACAGCCTCAGATGTTGGATTGTTATCAAGCAAACAGCTGCGGCTGCTTTATTGGAGGGTCTAACATGCTAACGCAGCTCGGCCTAACATGCTAATGCAACGGAGCTAACGCAAAGGCTGCGTAGCTTGTTGGACGAACACCGCGGAGAAATGGCTACCAGTAAGTTATTAACTCTTTTTCTGGCTCCAAATGTATGGAGTTAACAAGCTAACAGTCCTTCCTGTAAACAGTTTGGACTGCGTGGAGCTGCACGAAGCTGCGGAGCTCGGACGTGCAAGAGCTAACATGCAAACAGATGAGACAAGCTTGACCAGCTCAAAGTAAGAAATTATTTTATTTTTTATTTTTTTTAGCCCTGGATTGTATGTGTTTTTTTATAATTATGTAGCTGTGTTAGGATAGGCGAAGTGCTTGGTAACTTGGTAACTGCTCATTTCCGTGCATGTACGTGTATCAGTGGCGGCTCGTGTGGTCCCCGATTTACAAATTTTCGAGTTACGAATGATGCATAGGAACAGAACCCGTACGTAAGTCGGGGACAACCTGTAGATGTCAAAATACAGCTCTTGAATTTACAGAAACTTCATTGAAACATGTTTTAAGGGGAGTGATGGCGCAGAGGTTAGAGAAGGTGAGCTTGTGATCGCTGGTTCAAATTCCTGGACAACAACAAAAACGTGGGTGGGAAAGGTGAAGCACCAACAGCTATCTCCACCCTCATTTACCCCACTCTGGGTTCTTGAGCAAGGCTCTTCACCCTCCAGCTGCTCACTAGTTGCCTTAGATAGCAGAACTGGTGGCTTGGCATCCGGCATAAAAACAATTGCCAAGTCTTCATGTGAATTTGCTCGCTGTAAAACCCTGAAGAAGAGAAAAGTCAAAAGAAAAGAAAAACGAGACAGGATGCCCTTAACGAACCTGCAAATATTTTTTAGGAAAAAAAATGGTCACAGAAATATTTGAACGCATTCAACTTGGAGATGACAAAACTGCGAGCCTCTGAAACTTGAGGAACATTGCAGATGGTTTTGAGACACTTTTCAGATATAGTTCACCAACTAGTCGCCAATAGTTGCAGTCCAGTGAGATGCTACTTTAAAATTGAAATGCGCTCCTTGTTGCGCACGAGATAATGATGCCAAAGGTCCTAGATGGTTTTAAGCATGCATAAAGCCTACGTATGTGGCAAGGTTGAAGTGGTTTATCATGGCGGTGGCAGCACATTGAGGCCATGGGTGGATTGCGGTGGCAGCATATCTATGACAGGAGCCCGTTGGTTTGGCTTGATTGTTGAGAACTTGAAGTAGAATTCATGCCTGGGCTACGACCCCATTGAGCCATCAATGTCATGCTAGTGCGACGTAATCTTCCAGCACATGGCTATTTCAGAGAGTCATACCAATGCAGTGCTCAGGGTGTGGTGTGATGTATGTGCGGTAGAGTTGTCATGGAAATATACCACTGACATGCAGAACATGGGGAGAGCTGCAAGGCTTTAGAAAGGGGAGAAACTATTTGGTGAGATCTAAGAGAGTTCCAGTCACAAAT
>JBBPBX010039968.1:0-15194 GCA_038048925.1 Garcialebias charrua | reverse complement strand
TACTGTCATCATTGTGGTATGTTTTCATACAATGACAAAATGTGTTTGTATTTAACCCGTCACACATGAGGAACACCCAGGTGGAGCAGCTATGTAGGCACCCAGGGAACCGTCTTGATCAAGGACACCACAGCATGTATATGCAAGGCAGAGAGTTGAGCCTGTGACTTTCTGGTCCCAAGTCGGTTGCCCTACCTCTACACAATCTTGGCCCCTTAACATAACAATATTACATAAATATCATATTGACAACTGCAAGATTAAACCTTTCTTTTGAAACAAATATATGTACAGTATATTACGCCTACGCCCTCTTTCCCCCTGCCACGGCTGCCAGTAACAGTAACTCCATTGTGATGATTTTTAATAACAAGATCAACATGTCCACCAGCATCAACCCATCACTCTGCATGCAACTGGCTCATACATGTTTTTCCACACACACCTCACACACACTCACTAAGGACTACAGGACCTTTTTGTAGGTGAAATGCTTTGATCTATCACGAGGGGGTGCTAAAGGATACAAAACTGTGTGCTCCATCTGAAGAAAATGAGACTCATAATTTAATTGTGTTAAAATAAATTAATCCAAACCTTTGCTCCAAATGCTGACATCTGATGTAATAGTTTTATGCAAAAAATGTGTTTTAATCTTTTTGGCAAGTGTTTAGTCAGCTATTTTTCAGCTCTTACTTAAAAAAAAAAAAGAAACTAAAATATTGGCAATGAACTGGGTACACAGCAGTAAAGAAGGAAAATGTTTTTGTTTGTTTTAATAATTATTCAGAATATTTTATGACAACTGATGAGCAAACTCACCTAGTTTGAAAAACAATTTCTGTATTTTCAGATTATTTTATTATGTGTTTTTTTTCTTCAGTTATAACAAAATAAACGTTCACTTCTTCATCTAAATAACACCTTGACATGTATCTATGAATGTACTGGTACATATACTGTATGGTGGATAGAGTTAATGTCACTGAAACACATTGTAGACTGTAATTTAAACATTAACAAAAAAGAAGTAAATTTAACTTTTTTTTAACCAAATTTACTATACATACATACAGTACATACATACATACATACCGTACATACATACATACATACATACATACATACATACATACATACATACATACATACATACATACATACATACCGTGCATACCGTACGTACATAGATACATACATACATACATACATACATACAGACAGACAGACAGACAGACAGACAGACAGACAGACAGACAGACAGACAGACAGACAGACAGACAGACAGACAGACAGACAGACAGACAGACAGACAGACACACACACACACACACAAGTCCATTTTGTTGAGGTATGTTATGCACATAGCACGTTAAAGCAAATGGGAATTACTAATTTCATGATTTACAGTATGACTGTATTTTCCAAAATGTTTAGCTAAATGTTATCCAAATGTGCATCATGTAAGCTGTAACATGCTGCACACCATGCTGAGATCATCTAAACAATGGAGACAAACATTTGATGACATGCCAATCATTGTATTTCCTGCTTTGTATTGTATTATGCTGCAGGACAGAAGAAGAGCATGAACATTTGACAGCATGTACTGATACAGATGTGCATTGTGTTTTGTCAAAACAGGACTGTGATGTGCTGGTGAAGATTCTCAGTCGTCCTGGACATGATAAAATCAAAAAAGGCATTAAATACAGAACAACTGGACTTTATTTGTAGCAACAAGACGTTTTGCTCATCATCCGATAAGCTTTCTCAATTCTATGAAGAGGATCTGGCTCTGGAACCAGTTTCCTTGAGAGGGGTTGGACACTCTTCCACTCTGGAGTTGTCCCTGGTGAGAGGCGCAGAGCAGGAGTGGGCATACTGGTTGCCCCCCATCTTGGTGCCTGTACGTTGGGGTTCACCCCGGTGAACGAGAGGGTAGCCTCCCTTCGCCTACGTGTGGGGGGACGGGCTCTGACTGTTGTTTGTGCCTATGCACCAAACGGCAGTTCAGACTACCCACCCTTTTTGGAGTCCTTGGAGGGGGTATTGGAGAGTGCGCCTCCTGGGGACTCCCTTGTTCTACTGGGGGACTTCAACGCTCACGTGGGCAATGACAGTGAGACCTGGAGGGGTGTGGTTGGGAGGAACGGCCCCCCTGATCTGAACCAGAGTGGTGTTCTGTTATTGGACTTCTGTGCTCGTCATGGATTGTCCATAACGAACACCATGTTTAAGCATAAGGGTGTCCATATGTGCTCTTGGCACCAGGACACCCTAGGTCGCAGTTCGATGATCGACTTTGTTGTCGTCTCATCTGATCTGCGGCCGCATGTCTTGGACACTCGGGTGAAGAGAGGGGCGGAGCTGTCAACTGACCACTACCTGGTGGTGAGTTGGCTCCGATGGTGGGGGAGGATGCCGGTCAGACCTGGCAGACCCAAACGTATTGTGAGGGTCTGCTGGGAACGTCTGGCAGAGTCTCCCGTAAGACGGAGCTTTAACTCCCACCTCCGGGAGAGCTTTGAACACGTTCCGAGGGAGGCGGGGGACATGGAGTCCGAGTGGGCCGTGTTCCGCGCCTCTATTGTCGAGGCAGCTTATCGGAGCTGTGGCCGCAAGGTTGTTGGTGCCTGTCGTGGTGGCAACCCTCGAACCCGGTGGTGGACACCGGCAGTGAGGGATGCTGTCAGGCTGAAGAAGGAGTCCTATTGGGCCTTTTTGGCTTGTGGGACCCCGGAAGCAGCTGATAGGTACCGGCAGTCCAAGCGGCATGCGGCTCGGGTGGTTGCTGAGGCAAAAACTCGGGCGTGGGAGGAGTTCGGAGAGGCCATGGAGAATGACTTCCGTACGGCTTCGAGGCGATTCTGGTCCACCATCCGGCGTCTCAGGGGGGGAAAGAGGTACGCGACCAACACCATTTATGGTGGGGGTGGCGTGCTGCTGACCTCAACTCGGGATGTTGTGAGTCGGTGGGCGGAATACTTCGAAGACCTCCTCAATCCTACTGGCACGTCTTCCACTGAGGAAGCGGAGCCTGGGGACTTTGGGTCGGGTTCTCCGATCTCTGGTGCTGAGGTCGCCGAGGTGGTTAAAAAGCTCCGCGGTGGCAAGGCTCCGGGGGTGGATGAGATTCGCCCGGAGTTCCTTAGGGCTCTGGATGTTGTAGGGTTGTGTTGGCTTACGCGACTCTGCAATATCGCGTGGACATCGGGGGCAGTTCCCTTGGATTGGCAGACTGGGGTGGTGGTTCCCCTATTCAAAAAGGGGGACCGTAGGGTGTGTTCCAACTATAGGGGGATCACACTCTTAAGCCTCCCTGGTAAGGTCTATTCAGGGGTTCTGGAGAGGAGGGTCCGTCGGATAGTCGAACCTCGGATTCAGGAGGAGCAGTGTGGTTTTCGTCCTGGTCGTGGAACACTGGACCAGCTCTACACCCTCAACAGGGTCCTGGAGGGTGCGTGGGAGTTTGCCCAACCAGTTTACATGTGCTTTGTGGACTTGGAGAAGGCATTCGACCGCGTCCCTCGGGGGGTTCTGTGGGGGGTACTCCGGGAGTATGGGGTACCAGGCCCTTTGATAAGGGCTGTTAGGTCCCTGTACGACCGGTGTCAGAGCTTGGTCCGCATTGCCGGCAGTAAGTCAGGCTCGTTTCCGGTGAGAGTTGGACTCCGCCAAGGTTGCCCTTTGTCACCGATTCTGTTCATAACTTTTATGGACAGAATTTCTAGGCGCAGCCAAGGTGTTGAGAGGATCCGTTTTGGTGACCTTAGAATCGCTTCTCTGTTTTTTGCAGATGATGTGGTCCTACTGGCTTCATCAGTTCGTGATTTACAACTTTCACTGGAGCGGTTTGCAGCCGAGTGTGATGCGGCCGGGATGAGGATCAGTTCCTCCAAATCCGAGGCCATGGTCTTGAGCCGGAAAAGGGTAGCATGCCCTCTCCGGGTCGGGGAGGAGGTCCTGCCCCAAGTGGAGGAGTTTAAGTATCTCGGGATCTTGTTCACGAATGAGGGAAAACTGGAGCGTGAGATCGATAGGCGGATAGGTGCAGCGTCCGCAGTGAAGCGGGCGCTGTACCGGTCTGTCGTGGTGAAGAGAGAGCTGAGTCAAAAGGCAAAGCTCTCAATTTACCGATCGATCTACGTTCCCACCCTCATCTATGGTCATGAGCTTTGGGTTGTGACCGAAAGAACAAGATCTCGGATACAAGCGGCTGAAATGAGTTTTCTCCGCAGGGTGTCTGGACTCTCCCTTAGAGATAGGGTGAGAAGCTCAGTCATCCGGGAGGGACTCGGAGTAGAGCCGCTGCTTCTCCACATCGAGAGGAGCCAGTTGAGGTGGCTCGGGCATCTGGTTAGGATGCCTCCTGGACGCCTCCCTGGTGAGGTGTTCCGGGCATGTCCCACCGGGAGGAGACCCAGAGGAAGACCCAGGACACGCTGGAGGGACTATGTTTCTCGGCTGGCCTGGGAACGCCTTGGGATTCCCCCGGAGGAGCTGCTCCAAGTGGCTGGGGAGAGGGAAGTCTGGGCCTCCCTACTTAGGCTGCTACCCCCGCGACCCGACCCCGGATAAGCGGAAGAAGATGGATGGATGGATGGATGGATGGATGGATGGATGGATGGATGGAATTCTATGAAGAGACTGTGAGAGGGAGAGAGAAGTTATAAGCAAGCTGGACCACTGATGCACACCAAACTATGTAAATTGGAAGCTAACACACACACATACTGTACTTGGGATAACACGTGCCTGTGACCCATTCAAAGTTCAGTGTGTGAAAGCAGAGCTTACAGAAAACACGCACACACATCCTACTGTATGTAAATTGACAAAAAACACACTTCACACATTGATAACAGGGACCTGTCAAAGTGTTTGTTAGTCTAATTCACAAGTGAGGCTCCTCTGTTCTCATCAGGTGTGAGACGCCTGTGACTGTGATGTCTTCAGTGATTTCACACAGACATTAGCATCCATCCATCCATCTGTCCATCTGTCCATCCATCCATCCATCCATCCATCCATCTATCCATCCATCCATCCATCCATTATCTTTTCCTGCTTCTCGCTTTTGTCAGGTTGTGGTGGTCACTGGTGCCCATATCAGCAGTCATTGTGTGAGAGGTGGGGACACCATGGACAGGTCTCAGTCCATCACATGGGCACATAAAGACAAACGAGACAAACAACCTTTCACTCTCTCTCACTCAAACCTAGAGACAATTTAGCATTACCAATCAGTCTAAGATAAGTGTTTTTGGTCTGTGGGAGGACACCGGAGTACCCAGAGAAAACTCACCCAGCATGGAGAGAACATGCAAACTCCACCCAGAAAGACACTGAGCTTAGATTCAATCCGGTGACCTTCTCACTGAGAGGCGGAAGCTCTACCAACGGTGCCTATGTGCCGCCCGACACTACCACCATTCTTAGTTAAATGAATAATATCTCTGGAATTAAATAGAAAAACACAGTCTCAAGGTGTGTTAGAAGAATCAGATGTTGGTCAGTTGTGAGGCTGGAGAAGAACAAATTCAGTGAGTGTGAAATCAGAAGCTTTACTGAAGCAAAAAATAACAGATAAATAAATAATAAAAGAGCAAAACAAATAATAAAAAAAGAGATACCAGTAACTAGTTCCTGTGCCCAAGAGTAGCAAGCACATCTGTGGTCATAAAAAGTATGTGGAGCAACAATTAAAGTGACGGTTGATGTATTTGTAACTGTCATGGCAGATAAGATCAAACATGTTTTTACCACATCCTGATTCCCATCTTGGCAGAGTCCTTTCCAGGGCCGGATTTAGGAGCATGGGGGCCCCTGGGCTTGAGTCAATATGGGGGGCCCCCATATTAATTGTTTGCTGAAAATTATAGCAAAGATGTGTCTTAGCTGAACTTTTCCTTAATAAATGCATATAATTTTCAAATCTGCCTGATTTAAATTGTTTCTCTTTGCTGGTCTTCCAAATGGTCGCGCGCTACGAAAATAAATGATAAATAAATTGAATTTTTGCAAAAACATCTCCTACAGCTAATCAGTTGTAAATGTCCATCCAGTGATTACTTTCTGTAAGTTTCATCAAAATCTGTGGTATGGTTCATGAGTTATTTTGCTAACAAGGTAACAGTAGTTCAGACCTCCAGAGAGCAGGAGGCCGGGCTGCAACAGAGTGAGTCCGAGCAGCGGAGGCTTCTGTCGGACACATGAGCTGGGAACGGTCGTGGACCCTAGCGGCCAAAAGTGGTACTGCTCCCTTTTTTTCGTCAGAATGAATGGAAACGGTCATCTCTCAGCCAAAAATTGGTCTAAAAATATGGGGAAAAATCCATAAATGTGTCGCTTCTCCCTATAAGTCGCAGGACATGAAAATTTGTTTTTGTTTTTTAAACTGTGACTTATAGGCTGGAAAATACGTTTTTTTTGTTTTGGTTCAGATGATGAGCAGAAAATGACTGAATAGTAAGTTTTCACATCTTACAACTTTAATATGCCAGTTGTCACAAACTACAAACAACCCTGAACGTTTCTAGAAAGACAAAACCACATGTTAGGGTTTGAAACTAGAATATGATGCTTGCATCACAAAATAAAATCACTGAATAGCTATTGTTGCCTGGACCTCAACACAAACTATAAAACATATTGAGTGCAAGAACGTGACCCAGGTATGTCCAAAGTGCTGCCCTCTGAATGATTTTTACGGCCCCCTGTTCTCAATAAAAGCAGAGGTGGGTTCAGTGCAGATGAACAATGTTCATCTTCCAGACCAGGTTTATTTTACAGATAACATCTTAAAAAATATGAAGAACAAAATACAGATTTCCATTTATTAACAAAACTTCTGCATTCATCTTATTTGAAGGAACTATAACCACAAACATTGACCTACATTTACTCAAACGCAAACCATGTAACCCAAATAAGAAAAAAATACTCAACCCCGAAAATTTATCAACTTTTAGCTTGTCTTATAATGCAGACATGCACTGCCCTAACCAGTAACACCAAGCCTTTTCAGTAGGGTTATCAGACATTTAATCCTTACGTACTTTGATATGACATTTGAAAAGATGCCCACTTTTCTGGAATGTTTTGCTGCAAATTCCTTTACAAGATCACTGAAGTCCAGATTTCTCACTAGATCACTCTCAATAGACATGAGAGTCAAATGGTTCAGTCTTTCCTGTCCCATTGTGGATCTGAGTCTGTTTTTTTAAACTATTTTAAGCTTGGAGAATGATCGCTCACCACTTGCATTTGTGACAGGAAATGTCAGTTAAAGCCTGAATGCAATATCCACATTTGGGAAGATGTCCTGCAGTTTCTTTTCCCTAATGAATTGTAAAGAAATGGAGCAGATGTGATGCCTTTATCATGAATAAAATCTTTAAACTGGACAGTTTCCTCCACAAAGTCCATCTCCAAGTCAGCTGCATATTTACTTTGGAGATAAGATGCTTTGTTTCTTAGCTCTTGAACAGTAACACCAGAAAAATTGTTCAGGAAGCCAAAAGGGGTGTTGAGGTTATCATATGCAGCATACCTGCGATCGATTTCAGAAAGCAATCTGTCAACAACCACCAAAAAAACACTGGTGGAGAACTTTTTTTGAGCTGATAACTCAACCTCTGAGGTGGCACTCTCTCCAAAAAATGTTTTTGGAGTCTTTGATCTTTGAGTAGTAACTCTGTAAGCCTGTGAAACTGTTGGAGACAACTTCTTTGCTTGAGACTCAAACCTATGAATGGAAAATGGAGCTTACTTATACAGTATAGCGCTTTCCAGCCCCCTTTGCGGGGCCCCAAAGTGCTTCACAGTACCAACCATCCACCCATTCATACACACATTCATACACCGGTAGCGGTGCCTATCAAACCTATCAAACTGATCTCTTAGACCTCCGATGTACTCCTGCAAGGACCCCACCAAATCCACAGCGCTGTACACAGGTCCAGTTCCACAGACTGCAAAGCTGCACTTGCTTTTTCAAAGCGCTGCAAAATGCTGTGCCAAAATGTACACATAAAAGCTGTTTCAAGCTTGTCCCTTTTTTATCAAGTGATCTTGCTTAATTTCTTATTGCTGCATTTTGGTTTGTGTCATTTACAATATTCTTCAATGATTTTTGAATGTTTGCATAGTTAATATGCACTGCCTGTGTGGCATGTGCATGTGCAGCCCATCTAGTGTTCGAAAGGGACTTCAATGTTTCAATGCTCTTGTTTTCATTAGGCTGCAGTCCATATGTCACCACCTTCCACCTTGCTGTCGACTTAGAGCAAAAGTTAAATAAGTTTTGCACAAACTGGAAAAAATCAGCTGTCTCAAAACAGCAGTTCACACTATTAACTCCAACCAAATTCAGAGTATGTGCAGCACATGGAACCCATTCAACTAGGGGGTTGAGTTCTTTAATGCGTGCTTGTAGTCCTTTATATACTCCTGACATGTTGGCAGCATTATCATAGCATTGCCCCCTGCAGTTTGCAATGTCAATCCCCATCTCTTCCAAAACCTTGAGTACAGATGCACATAAAGCTTCCCCAGTATGACTTTCAATTGGTAGAAACTTCAGAAAGCGTTCCTGAGAGTGTCCTTCAGGTGACACATATCTTAACACAAATGTTAACTGATCAACATGTGCCACATCTGGCGTGGCGTCAACAGAGATTGAGAAGTATTTGGCCATTTTTACTTCACTAACGATTTCTGATAGAACACGATCATCCATCAGCTGAATAAATTCCTCACATGTTTGGGAAAAAAAGACGAGGGTTTCCCTGCACCTGCATTTCCATATTTTTCTATGTGAGACTTCAGAAAAGGATCAAACTCACTGATTAACTCCAGTACAGTATTCCCAAATAATTCCTATTATCAGTTCGGCCAAATATGTCACTGTTTCCTCTAAGAGCCAGTCCTCTCTTTGCTAAAAACTTAACAGACGCAACTCTTCTCAACACTCCAGTCCAATATGCACACTCAGATTCAAATTGTTTCTGCAGTTCTGTGTCTATCCTCCCGCTGGCTGATGCAAGTGAAACATATGTCAGCATTGCTTTTCTGTGATGTTCGCTGTTTTCAGGCTCTTTCATGCGTTCAGTTGTGTGCTTCCAGTCACTGAAACCAGTTTCAAAGCTTGACTGACTATTAGCATTGCTGAAAATGTGACATGCAAAACAAAACGCAGCTCCGGTGGATGGAGAGTAGAGCAGCCACGGTCTTTCGATGTACTCACCATTTGCCATCTTACGTTTAAAGTGAGACTTGGAGAAGAGACGCTTTTGATGCTTGTACACCCGCTCCGATGCTTGAAAGCTAATGTTCATATTTTGACAGCTCCCCGGTCCTCGCTCAGCCCAGTAAGCCTGCACGGACTTGTTAATTTCCCCCCAGTGCGCAGGATCGGTACTGTACGGATCCAGTCGTTCCATCTGCCGATGAAGATCCTGCTTCCACCTGCTCTGACTCCACAGATGCCAGTCCAGCCTGGACAGTCACGGCTAAAGGTTCTGGCGGGCTAGTGCCGGTATTAGCAAAGCCAGCGGGGGGTAATGGTGGTTCTGCTCCATCTCCGCTAACAGGTTTTAAAAAGCCTGTCAGTTTAGGCATTTTGATTATCACCTCTTTGTCATGATGCACTTTTTCTGTTCTTTTCCTTCTTTTCTGTGCGCCGCTGTCATATTTTCTGTTGTCCGCCATTGTAAAAAAAATATTGACGCAGCGTCAGTGAATGACGCTCCCCCCCCCCAATGCGTAAGATGCGTCAAAAGTTGACCAATAATAAGCAATCGTTCAAGATGGACGTTTGACAGAACAAATTCAAACATTTTTCAACAGCGCTGTCAAAATCATCTTAGTCATTGGTTAAATTCTGACACNCGTAAGATGTGTCAAAGTGAACCAATAATAAGCAATAATTTTAAGATGGACGTTTGAGAGAACAAATTAAAACATTTTTCAACGGCGTTGTCAAAATCATCTTAGTCATTGGTTAAATTCTGACACTATCTGTTCACAAAAAAAATCCTTCGGGGGTGGGGCCCCCACAGCCCGGGGCCCCCAAAACGCCGGGACCCCGGGCTGCAGCCCCGGTAAGCCCTTGCGTAAATTCGGGTTTGGTCCTTTCACTGATGCAGCTGTGTGGCTAAAAAGTGTCCTCTCACTTTGGTTTGTGATTTCGGCAACTTTATCATTGCATGTTTTAATGCCCTGTTTTTCAATGTTGTTGTTTTGTTTGTTTTTGATAGTTATTCACATTATAATTTAAATGCAACATCCAGCAAACTCTGGTATAAAAACTTTCCTAACCAAAGTGACTAGCATGTATAGAAGAAGAACAAACTTCTCACGCAGAATGTGTTTACAAAAAGTACATATGGCCACAGGAGGGGTTAGAAAGTGTGCTCCCAGAATAATAAATATGGTCGTCCTGTAAGACTGATGGCTACTGCAAGAGAAAGGGTCACAAAGATTGACCATGACTGCAGCAGTGGTTCCCAAAAGGACACTAGAATTTTCATGACTGGAATGGGCAGAAGACCATGGCATAGTCCTTGAAACTGAGAAAAAAAAAAAAAAAATTGTTTAAAAAAAATAGTGAATTGAAAAAATATTGTAATTACTTGCAAATAAATACTTTTCATTTTGCTTTCTGAATTATAGTTTCTTCATGGAATCGTTGAGTCGTGCAGCTCCTCTTCAGTTATTGGGTCTGGGCTCTGTGCATGCTCTGACCTTGAAGCTGATCAGCTTGTGGGTCTGAATCAGAATCAAAAGCCTCCACGCAGATGTGCATTTAGCTTTGACCACAAATTGTGTAGATACTATCAGTTGAACTAGTGACATGTTACAGCACTTCATGAACTAATACAAAAGCCCATTCTCTTGTTTAATTCTTCAGCCCACCTTTATTTTAGGAAATCCATCATAGATGTCACATGCTGGCATGTATGTGTGTATTTTGAAGCTGTTGCCCAGTCAGAGCTGACTACATGTTTTTTAGCTGATATGCTTGTTCTGTTCAGTGTTTATGTTTGATCTTGCCTCGTCAGTATTTGGATCAATCTGCATACCTCTAATTCAAGACATAAAAGTAGGAGAAAATGCAACATAGCTGTTCAGACTGAGGTTGTTTTGAAAAATCCTGGATATGTGTCCAGTTTAGTATCACATATAACTCTCATATATTTTATGTGAGATATAAATATTACATACATATACAGTAACTATCATATGTTCTTTGTTAGTGCCCCTAAGTTGTGGAACGCTCTGCCTTTGCACGTTCAACAGGCCCCCTCACTGTTTTAGAACCTGTCTGAAAACTCATTTCCACTCATTGGCCTTCAACTCAAGTGAGACTTGACATTTTTATTGGTATTGATATTATCTGTTCATCTATTTTTTATTGTGTTTTAAAGTGAATTTTTAGTTCATTGTGTGCTTGGCTTTGTAGCTTTGTTTTTACGTTTTCTTTTGTCTTGTTTTTAACTGATGTTCAGCACTTTGTTTCAGCTGTGGCTGCTGTTTAAAGTGCTTTATAAATAAAGTTGCTGTTGATGATGATGATGATGATGATGATGATGATGATGATGATGATGATGATGATGATGATGATGATGATGATGATGATGATGATGATGATGATGATGATACAGTACAAGCATCATGCGTCAAATTTAAAAATAAAAAAAGAATGTCACGTTCAAGCTGTCACAAAACAAAAACAAAAAAATGGTTGTTTATGAGTAAAAATGTGTATTTGCAAAATTTGGCCTTGTAGCCTACTGCACTTGCAACTTTATTTTAGGGGAAAAAAAAGAAAAACAACACCCAGAAAGTAACCCCATATGGGATTAAATTTGGGCAACTTTCGTGCCTTGATTGTTATTATTATTATTATTATTATTATTATTAATGAGGCAGTTGAGTCGTGCAGCTCCTCTTCAGTTATTGGGTCTGGGCTCTGTGCATGCTTTGACCTTGAGGGCTTCTTAGAAGCTGATCAGCTAATAATAGTAGAAAGTCTTAGGTTCCTTTCAATGAGCCCGGCCCCCCGGCCGCTCAGATGCTGTGTCCGTCCCTGCCCCCACTGTCAGCGCTCCTCCAGCAGCTCTTCTCCTCAGATGGCCTGCTGCTGCTGCAGCTCCCGCTACAACTCGTGGAGGCGAGAATGACCCCGGGTTCCCTCCCATCAAGACACCCTGACCGTAAGAACAGATTTGAGCCGCTTTTGTTTTAGTTTTTTTTTTTTTTTTTAAGAACCACTGCAATAATGGCGCTCCGTTGTGCACCCGTGTGCACGCGGCTGGTCGGGGCTGTTTTCACGTTCGCTGCACTGTGGGGACGTGCGCTCTCCATCAACCGCTACTCGGTACCGGAGGAAATGGAAGCGGGCTCCTTTGTTGCCAATTTAGCCACAGATCTGGGTCTGGATGTTCGCAGTTTGGAGGAGCGCAACGCCAAGCTCGATGCCATTCACAGCAAAAATTACCTTGACATCAACAAAGACACGGGAGAGCTGGTCATCCGCGAAAAGATAGACCGGGAGAGCATATGCATGACTAAAACAACCTCGTGCTTTCTGAAAATGGATGTAATACTTGCAAACCCGGTCCGCATCTTTAACATCGAACTGGAAATCATGGACATCAATGACAATGCTCCGGTGTTTCGCAGGAAGACAATGCACTTGGATGTTTTGGAGGCAACCCCTCCCGGTGAGAGATTCTCCTTAACTAATGCCGTGGATGCAGATGTGGGGGCGAATTCTATCAAGACCTACTATCTGAGTGAAAGCAAATACTTCAACATTGACATACAAACTGGCAGCGATGGCTCCAAATATGTTGATTTAGTGCTAAGTGGTCAACTAGACAGAGAGGAGCAAGCAGTCCACAATTTGATTTTAACAGCTGTGGATGGGGGTGTTCCTCCCCGCTCTGGCACAGCCAGCATCATAATTAACGTCTTGGACATTAATGATAACGCCCCCTCTTTCAGCCAGCCAGTGTTTACAGTCAATGTCTCAGAGAACTCTGCAGTAGGCATGGTGGTTATGACCTTAAACGCAACGGATTTAGATGAAGACACAAACGCCCAGTTGATATATTCATACACGCTTTATACCTCAGAGAAAACGCAGGAGCTCTTCTCGCTTGACCCAAACTCGGGTGAGATCAAAGTGAAGGGGGTGATCGATTATGAGGAGAGTCAAAGTTTTGAGATGCACATCCAAGCTCAGGACAGAGGGACGAACCCCCTGTCAGGACACTGCAAAGTGATGGTTTTTGTCACAGACCTGAACGACAACTACCCTGAGGTGACCATTAAGTCCCTGAAAAGAGCAGTGGCTGAGGATGTCTCTGTGGGGACGCTGATTGCTGTGGTCAGCGTCAGCGACCGGGACTCTGGAGGCAACGGGGAAGTGGACCTCACACTGAATCAGCAAGTACCCTTGCCGTTTCTCCTGAATAAATCCTCAGAGGGTTACTTTGAGCTGCTGGTGTCAAAGGCACTGGACAGGGAGATAAAAAGCAAGTATGACATCACACTATTAGCGGCAGACAGAGGATCGCCACCCTTATTTGAAAACGAGACCATCGTCTTGGAGATTCTGGATATAAATGATAATGCACCCACGTTCTCCCAGTCCTTCTACACAATCCATGTCCTGGAGAACAATCAACCTGGGGCGCTGCTGACATCACTAAGTGCATTTGACCCAGATCTCAATGAGAACCAATATTTGGTTTATTTCATAATGGAGAAAGAGATTGTTAACATATCCATGTCAATGCTTTTTTCCATTAATCCTGAGAATGGGGATCTTTATGCCCTCAAGACATTTGACTATGAGAGAGAGAGGGATTTCCTGTTCCACATTGAGGCGAGAGACTCTGGAGTTCCCCCATTGTGCAGCAATGTGACGGTTCATATTATCATTCTGGACCAAAATGACAACACACCTCTCATTGTGTCACCTTGGCGGGCACATGGCTCTGTCATTGAGGAGGTGATACCGCGGTCCACGGAAAAAGGACACTTGGTGGCCAAAGTAGTTGCCATTGATGCAGACTCTGAGCAGAACTCCAGGGTCACATACCAGCTCCTGCAGATCAGTGACTCAACACTCTTCAGCCTGGATCAGTACAATGGCGAGATTCGAACTACAAGGATGTTTAGTCACAGAGACCCAAGACAGCAGAGACTGGTAGTTATTGCCAAAGACAATGGTGACCCTGCTCTCTCTGCCACAGTCACCATCAAGATATCCACAGTGGAACATGCCATGACCTTCTTAGAGACTACCGAGTTGCCACTAGAGTATGAAGTCTTCACAAACCTAAACCTATACCTGGTGATTGGGTTAGGAGCTGTGTCCTTTTTGCTGCTGATAACCATCTTGGTTATAATTGTCCTCAAGTGTCAAAAACCAAAGCCAAAGGCAATCAAGATCCCTCCAGCCAATAGAAACAGTTTGATCAGCCAGAGGAGCTCCACCATCGCAGATTCCACCCTGATATCCAGTGACGCCTACTGGTACAGCATGTTTCTTGCAGAAACCAGGAAGGGTAAAGTGGTTGTGAGACAGCCTATAATTCCCAAAGGAGCTGGCTACTTTGTGTCCAGTATACCCAGGAGCATAGGCCCAAGTGAAACCACAGACTCCAGAGCATCCACACTGGAGGTATGTTGACACTGGCATAATTGTGAATGAGAAAAATGCTAATTTTAGATTATATGATAGAATTGTTGCATTTTGTGGAACACAGATTTAATTTTTCTTGTAGCGTGGTATTTATTGGAGAAGCAATTGTTTCCTAATTTTTTGTAAGCAGCGTTGCAAAGATTTCACAGTACATTCTAATACAGTATAAAATGAAGATTTACACTTTTCATATGAAGTTCAATTTCAAGAATCTTAATTTTCCCCAAGAGGGAGTTTGTTTCACAGTCAGTAGACATAACCATACTTAACAAGACATTAAGACACTTAAATAACAGAACAGAAATCACTATTCGTTGAAAAGCCTGATCGCTACAGGGATAAGTAATTTTTTTCAGTCTGTTCATTTAATATCTGGGAAACAGAGACCTGCAATTCAGATGGAAGCAACCTGAACTCACCATGGAGTGGGAGATCAGGATCTGCCAGAGTCAGCCTGAACATTTTTCCTTGA
>JBBPBX010039966.1:0-29617 GCA_038048925.1 Garcialebias charrua | reverse complement strand
ACACGACTTCCGGTTGACCGGAAACACCGTTTGTTTACATGCGAGTAATACAGTTGAAGACAGTCCAAACTTTGTTGTTTTAGTTCATTAAAAATGTGGGAACACCACTCGTTTTGTTAAAAGAGGAGGGACAAATAAAAAGAAATTACAGATGTTACCTGATCGCGCAGACATAATTTAAAAATACATAAATAAACGCGTTTGCTCCGGCCTCTCGGCTAAGGTTTATTAGCAGCTATCTCGGCTAAAGATACCAGTCGCGTCTGAGATCTATCGTTTTAAGACAGTAAATCTTCCAAAACTCTCATTAATATCCCTCCCCGAATAAAAAGAAATAACAGATGTGACCTGATCGCGCAGACATAATTTAAAAATACATAAATAGCGAACGTGTTTGCTCCGGCCTCTCGGCTAAGGTTTGTTAGCTGCTATCTCGGCTAAAGATACCAGTCGCGTCTGAGATCTATCGTTTTAAGACAGTAAATCTTCCAAAACTCTCATTAATATCCCTCCCCGAATAAAAAGAAATAACAGATGTGACCTGATCGCGCAGACATAATTTAAAAATACATAAATAGCGAACGTGTTTGCTCCGGCCTCTCGGCTAAGGTTTGTTAGCTGCTATCTCGGCTAAAGATACCAGTCGCGTCTGAGATCTATCGTTTTAAGACAGTAAATCTTCCAAAACTCTCATTAATATCCCTCCCCGAATAAAAAGAAATAACAGATGTGACCTGATCGCGCTGACATAATTTAAAAATACATAAATAGCGAACGCGTTTGCTCCGGCCTCTCGGCTAAGGTTTGTTAGCATCTATCTCGGCTAAAAATACTGGTCGCGCCTGACATATATCATTTTAAGACAGTAAATCATCCAAAACTCTCATTATTAAACCCTCCCTGAATAAAAAGAAATTACAGATGTTACCTGATCGCGCAGACACAGCCATAGAGAAGGATGCAGGAACACTCTTTCTTTGTTTTGGGTCCGTGTTGAAAACACTGTTGTTTTAGCCAAAGATTTAGCTTGGTCCGGTTGTTGGTGCAGCCGCGAACAGCACAGCAGGTACCTGAACCCCGGTAGGACATTTCTGTAAACGTTCCGTTTAAACAAAAGCTGTGTTTGCTCCGATAAAATGAATGAAAATAACTTTCAAAAACACCCGCGATCCATAGTCCGCCTATGGAAAACAGGCACTTCCGGTGTCGGACCGGAAGTTCAATGCACATTCGCTTCTACAGTGACGCCTCCAGGAATATTGTGGATATATGTTGAGCCATTTTATGCATAGTTCCAACATCATGTCACACACACTTTAAAACCATTTAGAGAGGTCAAGGTCGAGATCTTACTGAAAGAGCCAGAGAGACAGCAAGCTCAATTCGTGGCACCGGCATGTCGTACTGACACTTCCTGTGACATGCCACTCTTCCTGTGACATGCCACTGTTTTTGTGACATGCCACAGTTTTTTGTGCCACTAGATGGCAGTGTTTTCAGCATGTCAATGCCTATTTTACTGACATGTCAGTGTTTTCAGCATGTCAATGCCTATTTTCGCCTAATTAAATCATAGAAAACATTTATTTAAGGGATATTTACTTGTTGTGGGGGACATGTAGTACTGACATGTCAGTGTTTTCAGCATGTCAATGCCTATTTTCGCCTAATTAAATCATAGAAAACATTTAAGGATATTTACTTGTTGTGGGGGACAAGTAGTACTGACATGTCAGTGTTTTCAGCATGTCAATGCCTATTTTTGCCTAATTAAATCATAGAAAACATTTATTTAAAGCAGCAGTATGTAGCTTTTTTTATGAACATATTTCTTCACTCTGTCACTACCTCCTGACAGACTGATGTTAGCCAGGTAATCTCTGAAAAAAAATTAAAAAAAATATTGTCCCCTTGCTTCTCCAGGTGGTAAATAAGCATTTCTAAAAAGAAAAGGTGACCCGCCATTTTCCAGCCAATAAAAACAGAGTTTGTAACCAGCCAATAAAAACAGAGCTTGAATTTGAATCAGCCAATAAAAACAGAGCTTGAATTTGAAATTCAACAGACCACAAGGGGGCAGAGCCACATATGGCTCTGAGGGGGAGGGATCAGAATGCTTTGCCTGTTGAAAATATTTCTAACTGCTGCAGTTCTACAGAAACTGCATACTGAACCTTTAAGCTTGCTGTTCACCTGTCTGCGTCTTGAGTGTCTGTTCACCTGTCTGCGTGTCTGTTCAGACACTCAAGACGCAGACAGGTGAACAGACAGACGGTGACAAACTGCTCAGGTGTTTATCTGAGACGTTTACCTGCCAGGTGTCACGAGTAGCAGGAATCTTTTTGTTGGTCTGTAATCCTGACAGGATCGAAGAAATCAAGACCTGGACCTGCCTGGTTTGGGCCACCTCTCGTGACCTTTGACCCCTGCATGTCTGCCTGACACTCACCTTCTTCATGATGCCCGTCTTCCTCTTGCTGAAAGTGGTGTACCGCCTCAGTTTGTTGTCGATGAACTCCATTTTGATCTTGACTCTGCCCCGGGTCTTCTTCCCGGGTTTGACTCCGGACCCCGGGGAGCTCACTCCTCCGTACCCGCGGCTCAGACCTCCAGAGGAGCGTCCTGATGGACGACCGTCCTCCCTGTGGCTCCTCTCTCGCTTCACGCCCCTCTTGTCCCCGCCGGACCCTCCTGTGTCCTCTTCGTCACCTGAGTCAGAGTCCAACTCGGAGCCGCTTAAAACCAGATCGGTGCGGTACTCCCGCTCCTCCAGTTGGCCTGCAGCTGTGTCCGGTGCGGACCCGGTGGTACTGCCATTGCCCGCACTCCCTGACCCGGTTCTGGTGCCCATCACAGCTCCGTAAACCGTAGGTGGTCGCAGGGTCCAGCTCCTTGTAGCGGCGCTGGGAGCAGCGTTCACCGGAGGCTCTCAGGCCGGACAGCTCGGCTAACCGCACCGCTAGCCGCTCGGCTAACCGCCCCGCTAGCCGCTCGGCTAACCGCCCCGCTAGCCGCTCGGCTAACCGCACCGCTAGGCTAACCGCGTTCAACAAGTAGAGCCACTGCTCATCAGAAAACTGCGGGAATCAACTACTTGTCTCCCGCACCGAATCACATTGAAACACAGGAGACATTTTACCGCGGCCTGACCTAAAATTATTTGTTGACGTTGTTTTCTTTAGCAAAGGAAGCCCGCGCCCTTCTTCTTCTTTTAGTTTTAGCAAACAACGTTCAAGTGCATACCGCCTCCTACTGAGCAAGAGTGTGTAGTTCATGGCCTCCTTTTCCTACTTTTAATTATGTTATGTAAATAAATAATGAACAAAGCTTTTCTAACATCTTTTATTTTATCTTTATTCCCTTCAGTTCCTAAAATTCCTCCCATACTCCAAACTCTCCCTGCCTCATCAGGGGTGTTCAGACTTTTTCAGCATGCGAGCTATTTTTGAAATGATCAAGTCAAAGTGATCTACCTACTATAAGGCCCCGTTTACACGAAAACAACCTGTGGAAACATTAGTGATTTTTCAATGTTTATTGGGGGTAATTAACAAAAAATAAGCTGGTTTACATGAAAAATGCTGTAGTTTTCATGTCAGTCGGGTTGCCAGATAAGAAATTATGAACTATAGTACAGTATACTGTGGCTTTAAAATTATAGTATTTTGACCGAAACTGTTGTGTTTGCTGAGTAAAGATGTTCTAAGATTCAATTCAGTTTATTTATATAGCATCAATTCACAAAAGAAGTAATCTCAGGGCACTGAACAGGCAATTATTTTTTTTAATGTCATGCTGCGATCTACCAGTACTACCTCAGAGATCTACCAGTAGATCGCGATCTATGTAATGAGCACCCCTGTTGTACATGATCTACACTTTCTGTTTCCCCACATTCCTTGCATTTACTGTTATTCATTTTCCCCATCTTGTACATTATGTCATTTAGTAATGTATGGCCTACCCTCATTCTCATTATTATCACGTCTTCTCTTCTACTTCTTTCTTTATAGTTATTTATTGTAATTGATTTTTGTATTTTGAATAATTTTCTTCCTTTCTTGTTCTCATTCCATCTTTTTTGCCATTTTTCTATTTCTTTTCCTTTAATAATTGATTTACCCTCCCCTTTCCCTAATGGAATGTTCACCTTTATATCTCCTCTCAATGCTTTTTAGCGAGTTTATCTGCTCTTTCGTTCCCTTCCACCCCCATGTGTGCTGGCACCCAACAAAATTGTACATCAGTTCCACCTCTGTGTAACCTGAATAATGCATGCTGAATTTCTAAAAGAAGGTCTTTCCTTTCATTTCCTTTAGAATCTGTGCAAACCACCACCCTATCTGGTCTAACTTCCTCTATCCATTCCAAACTAAATATAACTGCCACCATCTCTGCCGTGAACACTGAAAGTTGATTTGATATTCTTTTGGCAATACAAACTTCAAATTCTAGAATGTAGACTCCTATCCCCCTCCCCCCCACCTTTGTGTTTTTTGATCCATCTGTATAAAAAGCCCACTCCCAAATCACTCCGCTCCACATAAGGAAATGACGAACAGCATCTGAGCGTCTCCGTCTGCCTTTAAATATAGTTCTACAACATGGACGCATCTGGGTCACACAGCAGTCTCCTGGGTCACAAGTCTCATTAAATGTGACAGATTTAACCAAAGCTGTCATCGGCATGACTGGTCATGTACGGTCTAATGCTGCGTAACGGTGAAGTTAAGGAGGACTGTGCGCACTGATACACACAGTGAAGCTATCCCGAGAACTACTGATGGTGTAGTGGCAGGGGAATCGGACTTGGGATCCGAAGGACCCAGGTTCGAACCCTGGCCACGGCACACCTTGGGGTGTCTATGAGTGCACATCTATTTTCCCAGCTCCCCGGGCGCTGACTACAGCTGCTCACTGCACCACGTGGTGGTGGTTGGGTTAAATGCAGAGACCAATTTCGTCTGTCAAGTATGGGAACATACACAGATGACAAAAATGTGACTTTTTTTTTATTTATTTACTTTCCTCCACAATCACTGGTCCTTTTCTGGACAGTCTCTCTTTATGGTCAAAAGGACTCAATTCCGGTAGAACTTCAGACTGAACCAAAACATGGAGGAAGAAACAGATGTTCTGTTGTTCTGTTAGACTTAGCTGACCATATTTCTGAAATTAAATCTGAGGACATTTCTAGCTCTGATACAATTTTTTTTATCAAGATGAAATTAAGTAACGGAGACATTTATTTTTACATTTTTATTCACGTTCAAACAATAGAATAGAAAGAGAAATGGAGTAGGGGTGGTCCTGAAGGAGGAGCTGGCAAAGAATGTAGTAGAGGTGAAGAGAGTGTCAGATAGGGTGATGTGTCTAAAGGTAGAAGTAGAAGGTCTGATGCTAAACATAGTAAGTGGTTATGCTCCACAGGTTGGATGTGATGGGGAGGAGAAAGATAAATTTTGGAAAGATTTGGATGAAGTGATAGAGAGTATTCCCAGGGAGGAAAGAGTGGTGATTGGAGCAGACCTGAATGGACATGTTGGTGAAGGAAACAGAGGGGATGAGGAAGTGATGGGTAGGTTTGGTGTCAAGGAAAGAAACCAGGAAGGACAGATGGTGGTGGATTTTGCCAAGAGAATGGAAATGGCTATAGTCAATACCTATTTCCAAAAGAGGGAGGAACATAGAGTGACCTATAAGAGTGGAGGAAGGAGTACACAGGTCGACTACATTCTGTGTAGAAGAGGAA
Source organism: Garcialebias charrua (assembly GCA_038048925.1). Classification (NCBI taxonomy): domain Eukaryota; kingdom Metazoa; phylum Chordata; class Actinopteri; order Cyprinodontiformes; family Rivulidae; genus Garcialebias; species Garcialebias charrua. The sequence continues at coordinate 23,865 of JBBPBX010039966.1, read as the reverse complement.
ACCTGAGGGAGATTGGAGACTGTAAGGTTGTGGCAGGGGAGAGCGTGGCCAGACAGCATCGGATGGTTGTGTGTAGAATGACTGTTGTTGCGAAGAAGAGAAAAAGAGTAAAATCAGAGAAGAAGACCAAATGGTGGAAGCTAAAGAAGGAAGAATGTTGTGAGAAATTCAGAGACGAGCTGTTAAAGGCTCTGGGTGGTAAGAAAGAGCTTCCAAGTGACTGGGCTACTACAGCAACAGTAATTAGAGAGACAGGTAGGAAGGTACTTGGTGTGTCATCTGGACAGAGAATGGATGATAAGGAAACCTGGTGGTGGAATAGTGAAGTGCAGGACGCCATTCAAAGAAAGAGATTAGCCAAGAAGAAATATGACTGTGAGAGGACTGAAGAGAGGAGACAGGAATATAAGGAGATGGGACATAGAGCAAAGAGGGAAGTAGCTAAGGCAAAGCAGAGGGCGTACAATGAGTTATATGGGAGACTGGACACTAAAGAGGGCGAGAAGGACTTGTACCGATTGGCAAGACAGAGGGATCAGGCTGGAAAGGATGTGCAGCAGGTTAGGCTTATTAAAGATGGGAATGGGAATGTTCTAACAAGTGAGGAGAGTGTGATGGGAAGATGGAAGGATTACTTTGAGGAGCTAATGAATGAAGAGAATGAAAGAGAAAGAAGAGTGGAGGTAATAGAAACTGTGGACCAGGAAGTGGGAAAGATTAGTGAGGGTGAAGTCCGGAAAGCTCTGAAAAGAATGAAGAAGGGGAAGGCAGTAGGACCTGATGACATACCAGTGGAGGTTTGGAAATGTCTTGGAGAGATGGCAGTGAGGTTTTTGACTCAAATATTTAATGGAATATTTGAGGGTGAGAAAATGCCTGAAGAATGGAGAAGAAGTGTGCTGGTTCCCATTTTTAAGAACAAGGGTGATGTACAGAGTTGTAGCAACTACAGGGGAATTAAGTTGATGAGCCACACGATGAAGATCTGGGAGAGAGTTGTGGAAGCAAGGCTTAGACAAGAGGTGACTATCTGTGAGCAGCAGTATGGTTTCATGCCAAGAAAGAGCACCACAGATGCCATCTTTGCTTTGAGGATGTTGATAGAGAAGTACAGAGAGGGTCAGAAAGAACTCCATTGTGTGTTTGTGGATTTAGAAAAAGCATATGACAGGGTGCCAAGAGAGGAGGTGTGGTATTGCATGAGGAAATCTGGAGTGGCAGAAAAGTATGTTAGACTGGTACAGGACATGTATGAGGACAGCAGGACAGTGGTGAGATGTGCTGTAGGAGTGACAGATAGCTTCAAGGTGGAGGTGGGATTGCATCAAGGATCGGCTCTGAGCCCCTTCTTGTTTGCTCTGGTGATGGACCGACTAACAGATGAGGTCAGGCAGGAATCCCCATGGACTATGATGTTTGCAGATGACATTGTGATCTGTGGTGAGAACAGGGAACAAGTGGAAGAGAACTTGGAGAGGTGGAGGTATGCTCTTGAAAGAAGAGGAATGAAAGTCAGCCGTAGTAAGACAGAGTACATGTGTGTGAATGAGAGGGAGGCCAGTGGAACAGTGAGGCTACAAGGAGCAGAGGTCACAAAGGTGCAGGACTTCAAGTACTTGGGGTCCACTGTCCAGGAAAATGGGGAATGTGGTAAAGAGGTGAAAAAGAGAGTCCAGGCAGGATGGAGTGGATGGAGAAAAGTTTCAGGAGTGATTTGTGACAAAAAGGTGTCAGCAAAGGTCAAAGGAAAAGTTTACAAGACAGTGGTGAGACCAGCTATGTTGTATGGTCTGGAGACAGTGGCATTGACAAAAAGACAGGAGAAAGAACTGGAAGTAGCAGAAATGAAGATGCTGAGGTTCTCCTTAGGAGTGACAAGGATGGATAAGATCAGGAATGAGATCATCAGAGGTACAGCACATGTTGAACAACTGGGAGATAAAGTTAGGGAGGCCAGACTGAGATGGTTTGGACATGTCCAGAGGAGGGACAGTGGGTATATTGGTAGAAGGATGTTAGAAATGCAGCTGCCAGGAAAAAGACAAAGAGGGAGACCAAAGAGGAGATATATGGATGCAGTTAGAGAGGACATGGAGGTAGTTGGAGTGAGGACAGAGGATGCAGAGGACAGAGTGAGGTGGAGGAGGATGACTCGCTGTGGCGACCCCTGAAAAGGGAAAAGCCGAAAGAAGAAGATTCACGTTTAAACAATAAAACTCAGATGTAGCAGTGTGTCTCTCCACACACATTTCCTAAGAGTAATAAAGCAAACAAAGTAATATAAGTACCGGTAGCAATGGTATCAGAAACATTTGTAATGTGTGTGTGTGTGTGTGTGTGGGGGGGGGGGTCCTCCCCCAGAAAATTATGAATAAAGTAGATGTCATTTCCTGCATTCTGAGTGTATTTTGATGGGTTGTTAACCATCTATGTTTACCTCCATAAGTAAACACTTGATTCAATAACTATTTTAGAGAGCATGGTGGTTCGAGTACAGGTAGTCCTCGGGTTACGACGGCCTCGACTTACGACGTTTCGCGGTTACGAACGCCCTCCCATTGAAAAGCATTGTTCGAGTTACACAGTTTATGCGCCTTTACACCAAAAAATACTGTACCGAAACTCAGCGGAAATTTACAGGATGGAGGGGGGAGAGTAGCTGACGCAGTTAGTGGAAACTTACAGGAGACCTCATTGTTTGGACAGGCAGACCGGAGCAGAGGTTAGGAGGGGCTAATATGCTAACAGACCTTACTGTAAAACTCTGGACCGCTGGACCACGCGTGGAAATATTGTTTGGAGCGGAGGTTTACGAGGCAGAGAGGCTACAGCTGAGCAACGAGCTAACATGCTAACAGACCTTGCTGTCAACGCTGTGGACCACGTTAAGCTGCAGGAAGCTGCAGAGCTCGGAGGTGCACGAGCTAACATGCTAACAGACGGAGGGACAATTCACCAGCTCCCAGTAAGAAATTAAAGACCGTGTAAAGTGAATTTCAACATTTTCTTCAATAAACATTATAAATGTCATAATGGTAATCTTGTAAATGAGTAAAAAGTCTCAAAATTGTAGCTCAATTAATTTTGGAGTTATAGAGCAAACTGTGTATAAACATTTTTCTGTTTCAGGATTTTTTAGGCGTGTTTTAAACGTGACCGCGTTTCGTCACGCGGTCCTCATTAGTATAGCCCCACCCCCTGCAGCTCCAGCCGTATAAATTCGCCTCGGTGGAGCCGTTCACTCGCGAATCGCAGATAGCATCAGATAGCAATAGCATAGATATTTTGTTCATTGTTAGCTAGCTAATCAATTATGCCTCGTTCGTGCATCTTCCCTGGATGTCGCAATGGTCAGGGCACCCGTACAAATCATAACATGTTTTTATATTGCGTGGTATTATACTGAGTATCTGTAATGCCTGGATAGGACAATGGTTAGAGCGCTTGCCTTCCGTCCCAAACCCCACGGGTTCAAATCCCGCATGGTACAACTCTTTTTTTTTTTATTACTATTTTTTTTTTAAATTCATTCCAGATTAAAAACACACAAGAAAACTATTTACAAAAACAGCGTAACTCTTGGAAAAAGTAGCTGCTGTTACAGACAGAACTCAAATAAAGACAGAGCAGGTTTACTGGATCTCTGCTGCCTGCCTCTCCACCTCCACACAGTCAGCTCAGGGCAGGGGCAGGACACGAGCGCTGAAACCACGCCCACGCACTGACACGCCCCCAGCGTTCCAGGGCAAGGCAAAATCATGTATTTTCATGATTTTTGAGACTTAATTTTTAAGAATCAAGAAGAATCAAGAATCAAGAAGGTTTATTAACATTGCATCAATTTTCACTAATACAACGTAAATATGTAGTTGCAGCATCCAGGAGAGAGAATGAGTGCAAAAAGCTGCAGCTCAACAAAGCACATGACATGTTCATCAACACATGATATGTTTATCAACACATGATATGCTCTTAGCGCGGCCAGTCCCAATCTGTCCCCAGATGAAGGTCAAAAGCAGGAAAACAGGCAGAGACACGGGGATTCACAGCATTGATATTAAAAAAAGATGAATCACATTTTGTCTTCAAGACACCGCGTGATCCAGTAAAAACCATATCAAAAGCACATTTAGTTACAATAACAAATGGAGATACGGCAGGCAAGGAGATAAGTCTGTGAGTAATTTCAGACAAACACAGAGTTCAGCAGATGTGCAGCTGGGTGTTATCTGAGGCTTCACAGAAATCTCTGGGGAGGGGGAGGGGGGGGGACTCTTCAGCTCCACACTCCAGGAGAATGGCTTCCCACAGCCTAATTTTCAAGGACATGTGCAGAAGCCAGATAATGTTCTTGTTTGTTATCCAATAGACCACAGTGTTCTTTTCCACTGCCGCCTTCAAGTCTGTGGTGCTGTTTCATGGCCGAAAGAAATCCAAATATGTGGTTCTGCTCCGCTCCGCTTCATGAACTTCCATCTGTCCCTTGATTGATCCGGGGTGGCTGTAAACAAGTCCCAAAACGGACAGCAGGTGCGCGGTGGTCCACCACTGCTCCAAGCGAGCGATTGAGCTCATACAACAGCTGGGATGAGGAGCTCACGGCCCGGTTCAGAGAATTTTGCTGATCAGGTAGTGCCGACAGCGCGCTGATAGCTGCCGAAGCCTCCCTCAGCTTCCAGTAACAAACAACTCCGCTTACGCCAAAAAACAGAGCAGTTGCTACCAATAATCCAATAATCCACAAATCCTCCACGTCTTCGACACTTAAGACGGTCAGACACATGGGCTGCCACTGACCCCACGAGTCCATCACGTATCCAGCCGCGTGTGTGTCGGAGGGACAGACAGCTTCTCCTGGCACGGTCCGCTTCGTGGAAAAAATCTTATCCATTGAAGAAACAGCCCAATTTATTAATTCCATATTGGTTCGAGTGAGCGCTGAAGGGTCGCAGACGAGACGAAAAGCAAGCAGGGAGTAGGAAAAACTTAGGGAGGGAAGAGCAGAAAGATATGCGACCTGCCTTGCCGAGTGCCGGAAGGCACTATTTTATTTTATAAGGTAAACAATGTTTTTAATCAGTCAGACTTATATGGGTGATTAATAACACATATTTATGCCATGTGACAAACTAAAAACACACATTTAATTTCACTTTACACGGTCTTTAACTCTTTTTTTCCTTCATTATGGCTCCCAATGTACTGTATGTGTTTTTTGATAATTATGTAGGGTACTGTGTTAGGATAGGCAAAGTACTTGGTAACTGTACAGTACCGTACATGTACGTGTATATGGGGCGGCCAGTGTGTATGTGTTTTTCGACTTACGGCAAAATCCGTGTTACGAACGGGCGTAGGAACGGAACTCGTTCGTAAGTCGGGGACTACCTGTATTATCCTATTAATCAAGTGAAATTGATTCGTTCACGAAGAAATAGAAACAGCACTGGGTGAACTAACCTGGTTCTGCGAGGCCTCCTCTGAAGAGCCATCAGCCATGGCAGGCATGGAGGAGGTCTGGATAGAATAAGAGCAGAAAACGTTATGTACAGACAATTTTTTTTTTTGTTTGAGTCTTCAGTTTGGAGCAGAGAGCTGCCATCTAGGATGCCCAGGGGAGAAAATTGTGTTGTTTGAGGGCCTTGCTCAAGGGCTCAGTGTGGGGCAAGTGAGGGTGGAGAAAGGTGTGGGAGTTTCACCTTTCACACTCACATTTTGATGTTGTCGGTCCGGGGAGTTGAACCGGCGACCTTCCGATCACAGGCTCACCTTTTCATATCTCTGCGCCACCTCTCCCCCCATAGATAATAGTTAAGTGAAATACTTCAAACGTAAGAATTAAGACACAATTTAGTTAATATGTTGCCTATTCGTCTCTCAGGACATGATTACCTGCAGTATTCCATCAGTGAGGACTGAACTTGGCAAAAGGGCCTTCTCCTACTCCGCTCCTGCTTCATGGAATATCTTACAAAAAGATCTGAAGCTCTCAGCCTTGACCTCTCTAAATGGCTTTAAGAGTCTGTTGGACTCCTGGCTAGACCCAATGCAGACATGTTCCTGCTTTTAGTTTTCTACATCTACCTTATAATCTATCTGTTTTGCTACTTTGACATCTTTTTAAAACTTGTTTAAAAAAATTAATCTGTATGCCTCTCTTATGGTTGTCTATTGTTGTCGTCATTCTTAGTTGAAACCAGGTCTCTCTTGTAAACGAGTCCTCAAGGCTCAATGGGATTAACCTGCCTAAATAAAGGTTGAATGAATAATTGTTCTTCCACTTATTTCATCTTGTCTCTCAAAAAACTGCCTCTAGTTATTTAACTAGCTTCCTCCTCTGATGAAATACCAAAAATCCTATACATTGTATTTAGCAAAAAATATTTTTATTTGGAGCTACAAGCTCATGTACATTTAAGCAGATGATGATCTCTCCCTCTTCATCATTTTTAGTTCAGTTCTTGGCTCATTCAGTTTCCATCGCGAGGAACTTTCAGACGTCCAAACTGAGTAAACATACACACCTCAGCCCTAGTTTGCTTTTTTAACATGGGTACAGCTGACAACACTAGAAACGTTTCCTACCACTAACCAAAGCCGGGAACAGGTCGTCCAAAACGGGGACTGTCCCCGGAAATCGGGGACGTCTAATCACCCCATTCTATTGTTCTGTCAGATGTTCTGTTTGGTCTCACCTCAGCCAGTGGTAGGCTGGACTACCTGTGAATGGCTGGTGTTACACCACATTCTGTGACCACCGTATATTGTGAGCGTAGGGGGCGCCGTTACATTTTTACACCAAACTTTGCAATATCTGATCAACTCTTATCATATTCTGTGGCCGTTTATATTTTCATAATACTCATGATATCAGATGTTACTTTTTATTCTTTAGAGGAAATGGAGCGCCAGCAGAAACAGTGTGGCTCAAGTATTTAATGTTTTTCTATAAGTTATAGTGTGGTCACAATATTTGACAATTGCCATCATATTCTGTTACCATCTATATTTCCATGACAGTCGCGATATTAGCGATCAGATTTTACCTTTTATTCTTTGGAGGAAGGAGAGAGTCAGCCTCCTTCCTCCAAAGAATTAAAATTTACATCTGTCCACTGACATCATGACTATTATGGAAATATAGACGGTCACAGAATATGATGGTGTTTATCAGGTATTGCAAAGTATAATGTAAAAATGCAGCGGCGTCTGCTACGGTCATGATATACAGTGGTCGCAGAATATGGTGCAACACCGTAAAGTTCTCACCTCCACACATGGACTCAGCTGAGACTTGACACGTTTCATCCGGTCGAAGCAGATGGTCGCTTGTCCTGAGCCTGGTTCTGCTGAAGGTTTCTCCCTCACAAGGGAGTTTTTCCTTTCCACCGTCGCCTTCACGCTTGCTCAAGATGAGAGCTCTGCGATGGAGTTAAAACACAAAATGCATGGTGAAGATTCTCGGTTAAACTCAAAGCAGCCGGCTTCTCAGATAAATAGTGTTAAATTATTATTGGGGACTCCCATGCAAATGCATGGCAGGCACCTATTACGTAGTCTACAACTTGGAAGTGTGTCTACATTTCTATCTTCATTAATGCGGCCCGAGCCACAATGTCTATTGTCTACCCCCACAAAATTTGTATCAAAACAACTGGCTCGGCCCCGTGATAAAGATGGGAAGTGTGCTATTACTTTTATTGACGTTTGCAGTTACCATGGCAACGTATTTTGCCAACAAAGATGCCAAATTTCCCATAGGAAATTAATGGGAGAAAGCTCTTCACTGAAACTGAGTAACGTATGGAGCCATTTTGGTTCAACAAGCAAGGAAGGCACCTATTATCGCCTAATATTATTATAAATTGGTAATAACAATAATAATCAACAGTAATTATTAATGTTAATAATTATATATTGTAATATTAATCATTATTAATATTTATAATTACTATTTGATAGTAATATTACTTATATAGGCTATATTATAAATTTTGATTATTAATAATTAATATCGGAAATTTTTTTTTTAACAAATTAACATTTTTATAATTATTAATATCAATAATTAGTATTGATTATTAATATTTATAATCATTAATATTGCTGGTGAAGATTCTCAGTCGTCCAGGACATGATCAATCAAAAAAGGCGTTCAATACAGAACAACTGGACTTTATTTGTAACAGAAGACGTTTCGCTTCCCATCCGGGGAGCTCTATCAATTCAATGAGGAAAATGTGAGAGCGAGCAAAGTTATACAGGCTGATCCACTGACACGCACCAACATATGTAAATTGGAAGCTAACACACACATACTTGGGATAACACGTACCTGTGACGGTGTGACCCATTCAAAGTTCAGGGTGTGAAAGCAGACCTTACAGGAAACACACACACACACATCCTACTGTATGTAAATTGACAAATCACACTTCACACATTGATAGCAGGGACCTGTCAGTCTTGTTAGTCTAATTCACAAACAAAGCTCCTCTGTTCTCATCAGGTGAGAAACGTCTGGGAATCAGCTGCAGGGCCGCACCTTAAGTTTTAGAAAGTTGAAATCTGAGACCTCCTCCTCTGTTTAACGATGGTTTCTCTCGTTTTACATAAACAGCTTCCTTCACACCCCTCTCAAACCACCTGTGCTCTCGGTCCAAAATATGTACATTCTGGTCCTCAAAAGAGTGTCTCTTGTCCGTGAGGTGGAGGTGAACAGCTGAGTTTTGTCCAGAGGAGGTGGCTCTCCTGTGTTGGGACATTCTTCTGTGGATGGGCTGCTTAGTTTCTCCAATGTAGAGGTCTGGACAGTCTTCGCTGCACTTGACTGCATACACTACACCACTCTGTTTGTGTGTTGGTGTTTTGTCCTTAGGGTGGACCAGCCTCTGTCTGAGAGTCCTGCTGGGTTTGAAATGTACTGGGATGTTGTGTTTGTTGAAAATCCTTCTGAAATTCTCTGAAACTCCAGCCACATAAGGGATGACAATGTTTTTACGTCTGTTCACCTTTTTCTGTTCATTAGTGTGTTTTGTCGATTTCCTCGCTGACTTGACGAAAGCCCAGTTAGGGTATCCACAGGTTTGGAGAGATTTGTTGATGTGTTTCTGTTCCTTTTTCTTCCCTTCTGTCTTCGTGGGGATGTGTTTAATATTAATATGTATTATTAATAATAATTTATAATTTACTAATATTTACTAATATTAATAGGCAGTCCCCATCAAAGTTTCTCCAGGAACTTTCTAGTTTTATATATGAATGCTTTTGTAGAGATGACTTCTGTTGTGACTTGGCTGCTTTTCCATTCTGGCGATAAAGTGTTGGTTTTTGGTCTCCATGGTAACGGGGTCAGGCCAGAGCTCACCTGCAGGGGGCACCAGAACCCACTGGCCCTGTAAACTGACAAAAGAAAAAGAAGTCCAAGCCGGTGTTACACCATATTCTGTGACCTATCGTATATTGTGACCATAGGGGGCGCTGTTGCATTTTTACATCATACTTTTTACATCATACTGTACTTTGCAATATGCTGGTGTTCTGTATTGAACGCCTTTTTTGATCATACTTTGCAATAACTGATTAACACTCTCGTATTCTGTTACGTCTATATTTCCATCATAATCATGATTTTAGTGGGCATATGTTAATTTTTTGGAGGAATGAGGCTGACTCTCTTTCCTTCCTCCAAAGAATAAAAAGTAAAATCTGATCACTAATATCATGACTATTATGAAAATATAGATGGTAAACACAATATGATAGTGTTAATCAAATATTTATTTATAACATTTATTCATTTTAAAATACAATACAAACAATCCCATAAACGATAAGAATACAAAATGTAAACAAAATGAAAGGTAGCAGAAAGAAGAAAAAAATCTTATCTGCCCCTTTTTTCAAACAATTAGTTCAAACAATAATAAAGTAACAGAACAAAATGAACAACTCTTTCTAATTTTTCTAACTCTAATACGTATTAAGCTACTTCATATAATATATTTAATAAATATGGCAAAGTATGATGTAAAAATGCAACAGCGCACCCTATGGTCACAATATACGATAGGTCACAGAATATGGTGTAACACCTCTTCCGTTTCAGCACGGAAGTCGTGCTGCGCCAAACTTCAGTCTGACAAGTGCCGAACCGGGTCAAACAGCAGGCAGGTGCGACCTGACAGAACCCGAGCCGGGCCGTATGATCACGTGATGAGCTCCGGTCACTTCGGCAGAAGAAGTCCAGCCGCCTGTGGACCAGAACCAGCAGGTCAGTGAGTTTCTTCTGTGGATGTGGACCCAGCAGCAGTGTGGTTCCTGAACTCTCCCATGATGCCGTTCTGCAGGATGTCCCTGCAGTTGTGGTGCCTGTCCTTCCGGCAGCCGTACGCCGGTCTGGTTCTGAACGGGGTGAAGACGGTGGAGAGCCGCTGGAGGCCCCTGTTGGCCCCCCTGGAGAACCAGACCCTGGCGGTCCACGTGGCCTGGCGAGACTGGGAGGGGGACGAGTGGCGGTCTGTGCTGAGCGGCCCTCTGGGGATGAGCGCGGAACAGATCCAGGATCTGCTGGACTCGGGGGAACGGTTTGGCCGCGGCGTGGTGGCAGGTCAGGAATCCACTCGTGTATGTTTGGACTTTACGAGGAGTCAGCTGTGCATCACCTGGGCTTTATCTTTCAGGGCTAGTGGACGTGGGCGGGACCTGGCTCTGCCCCGCCTCCCAGAAGGAGGAGGAGCTTCGTGATCTGGAGCGGTCGGCTGTTCTGACTGGTCTGCAGGACAAACACCTGACTCACCTGTCCAACCCCCGCTGGCTCAAGGAGCCTCTGAAAACCCGAGGAGGTCGAGACCTGTGGACTGTGGAGATCCCCGCTGAGCTGTTACCATGACGACCAGCGGTCCTGAGGACGCTTCCATGGCAACAGAGGTTGTAATGACATGACTCTTCATCAGTGTCCCGAGGTGTTGGACTCTGTTCCCAGGAAGTCTTCTTTGGGCCTTGATGACTTTTTAAGCTTCAGAGGAATTCACTTTTCTCCTCTGTGGAAGCAGGAATGTTTTGAAAATTAAATGTTAAACGTTATTTTATCATTTTAATTAATTTACACAATGAGCAGTTTTAATGTAGAAAATTATTTTTAATTTTATTTATGAGTCAAAACATGCAGCTTGACTTTGAAATGAAAAAGCATTTCTGCCCTTTCATTTTAATGTGCTAATTTGACATTTCAAAATGAATTTGTCACTTTTTACTAGGATCTATTTTGAAAATTAAATGTTAAACCTTATTTTATTTATCATTTTAATTAATTTACAAATTGAGCAGTCTTGAAGAAAATGAAAATGCAGTTTGGATTATTCATTTTAATTTTTGAGTCAAAACATGCTTTATTTTGAAACTAAAAAGCACTTCTATTAATCCATTTTAATTTGAAATGTGGGCCATTCCTGCTTCCATACTCCTCAAGAACTCAATTGGGACTTCCTGCTTGTCCTATTCCTGTCTCTGCAGGGACCGGAACAAAAGACAAGTTTCAACCACAAGGACCAGAGGCTGGTCTGGCTTAGATCCTGTTGGCCTAAAGATGGGAGCAAATCGCTGTTTTACTAAAAAAAAATCCCAATCAGAACCATGACCCGGTCTCTGGCCGCCCATTAAGACCGGCCCAGTTCTACACTTTTTGTAAAACAATGTGGACTCAGTTCAACGCACACAGAGATTAAGTGAGGATCTGGATGATCCTCACAGGTTGAAGTTGGGAACTAAAACAAACTGTTTTTAATAATTTCACACTCACACATGCACACACGCTCGCACGTCGTAAGCATTTCCAACAATTTGTTCATGAAGCAGTTTTATTCACCCAAACTGAAATGCTGATAAGAACCAGAACACAAGGAGGTCCCTCAGAAACAGGGACTGAGTCCACCACAACAAAACAATATACAGTAACAACAAAATAAAACATTTTACAAACTCAGAATTATTTGTTGACTCGACAACAGAACTGTCCATAACAAGTTTAACAGGAAGTGACGGAGGCAAACATGTTAGCCACATGCTAATGGCACCACAAAATAAAACATTTCAACAAAACATTTTTAATCATATGGCTCATCCGTCTGTCTCGTTTGGTCTCCTTCAGGGACAGAAAGTAATAAGTGTGTTATCTCTATAAAATCTGATATTAGCCACGAGCTAGCACTACATGGGGGGGATGTAGTGCGAGGTGGTGTGGTGAGGGGGTTGGGTAGAGATGTAACCAACCATGTGGGCCGGGTTGGGAGTTTGGCAGTAGACTCGGGGGGCGTGGCCTGCCGTTGAATATGTCCCCCAATGAGATGAAGCAGGAAGACAAGGATGGTAGGAGGAGTGATGAGGAAGGTGGGTGTGGTGAGTAAGAGGGGGAGGAGCTGTATTCAGGTAAGTAGATGGAGGCGTAGCTTCATACGGCTGGTGTAGCAGAGTCGGAGGGGGGTGGGGAGCCTGATCTGGGTAGAGGAGCGCAGAATGGGCGGAGCCTGGAACAGCTGCACCTACAGAAGAGGAGGAGCCTTCCACTGAGGGAGGAGGGCCTGTGGGAGGAGATAACAGATTAACAGGTAATCAAAAAACCTGTCACCTGAGTACACAGGTGAACAGGGTCCACCTGTAGGACCCGGGACAGTAGAACAACAATGCAGACATGTTCCTGGTTTTGATTTTCTACATCTGCCTTATAATCTGTCTGTTTTGCTACTTTGATACGTTGTTTTAACTTGTTTAAAAAAAAAACACTGTATTTCTCTCTTATGATTGTCTATCGTTGATTGTTCAAGGAAACTACTGTTTTTCATCATTCTTTGTTTGTAGCCAGGTCACTCTTGTAAATGAGTCCTCGAGGCTCAATGAGATTAACCTGCCTAAATAAAGGTTGAATGAAAAATAAGACCTGGACTTATGAGTTGGTCTGAACACCCCACAGCACAGTCTGCTACCATCATCCAGTGTCCATCAGTGTTACCGTGGAAACCAGCTGTATCAGAAAGGGACTGACCGCTGCCAAGTCCGTCAGCCTGTCCATCCGCTGCCCTGGAGGATTCTGGGTAGGAGGAGAGGGGCTGGTGGGCAGCGCCTCGAGCATGGTCAGAAAACAAAGGGGGGGCAGCTGTGGAGAGAAAACCAACAAACAGTAAATGTGGGGGGTCAAGATTTAGACCGGCTCGTATCTGAACTAGGTCTCACCGTGCAGAGGGGGCTCCTGGCTCAAATACGGGGGGTAGTGTTGGTAGGGGTAGGTGGAGTCAGGTGAGGCTGGGGGGTACACCTGCTGCTGCCAGCAGCTCTGATTGTACCACTGAGGAAGAGACAAAGGTCAGACGAAACCTGGACTCGTCAAACAGAACCGGACTCATGAAGGTGAGGGGGGGTGGTGGTCTAACCTGAACTCCCAGGTTGAAGTAGTACTGGAGGACCCTGCAGTCTGCGCACACACACACGCACACACACAGGTTAGAGAACATGACCCACGTGACCTCTCAAGAGTCCTAACCCAGGGTCTCAGCGGGCTGCGACTGATGGAGAAGTTCCAGCAGAATTCACCTCCAAACCTACTGTGGTTCCTCCAGTGCAGGGGTCTGCAACCTGCGGCTCTAGAGCCACATGTGGCTCTTTGGTTCCTCCACAGCTGCTCTTTCAAGCTTTGACCAAAACTAACATAAAACTTAATTTTATTTGTTGTTATACAAACAACAAAAAAGTTTCACCGGTATGACATTTTCCTGTCATTTATTTTGCAAATGCATGTATTTAAATACTGGAACAAGTACAAGGAGTAAAGCATACACACTTTAAGTTTATGCTTTATTTCTGTATTTTATTTATTTTTCCACAATTAAAAATATTTACCTAGGTCTGCATAGTTCATAGCTTTTATTAATTTAAAATCCCTCTCTTTAAAATAATCTGGTCTTTTCAGTTGTCTAAAATTTGTAAAAATATAAATTATTAGTCGTTTTATATTTATAATGTCACCCTTAGTGGCCACAAAAGCTCCTTCCAAAAAACCTGAAGTGGCCCATGGGCCACCAGTTGAGAACCACAGTTGTAGCGGCTCTGAACATTTTTAATTTAGTGAACGAAGGCGTAAAATGGCTCTTACCGTATTTTCCGGTGTATAGGTCGCACGTTTTTATGTTTTTTTCAAAGCATGCGACCTATACACTAGTGCGACCTATATATGGCTTGTTATCACTTTCGGCAAACAAATTTTTAAATCCAGCTCATTTCACAATTACGTTCATTTATTAAGGAAAAGTTCAGCTCAGACATATATTTGCTATAATTTTTATCAAACAAATAATTGTTTTTAAGTGTTAATCTTCTTAAAAGCCTTGCTGTGCGCTACTGTGGCAGACATTTGCAGCAGAGCTAAACGTAGGTGCGACCTATACACCAGAAAATACTGTAATTGTAAAGGTTGCAGACCCCTGCTCCAGTGGGTCACAGAACCTGGCTCCACGTCTCCGGAATTTGGAACCAAACGTTTGGTAATCTAATTTTCTTTCAACGCTCAGTTATCGGTGGCGTCTCCAACTCATCTGTGTCTTGAGCTGGAGGGAGCGTCAGCAGGAAGTGAAGAACCACCACCCTGATCCTGGATCAGGTCAACAATCACAGCCTACTGAGACACCCAGAAAACTGAATCGTGTGACCTCTGACCTCTGGGTAAATCACTGCCATTTGGGTCATAGGAGTAGGGAGGCGGAGCCACGAAGGTGCTGACCGGCTCGCCCATCTCGTTAACCAACCAGGGAGCAGCAGCTGGTATCGTCATGGCAACTGACAGAAGAAAAAAAAAAACACGTCAAGTTTCACAGACGACTTCCGTGTCCTACTGCAGGTCACATGATTACCTGAGCGTGTCTGCATGTGAGTGGCAGGCGCAGGCAGGTGAGCCGCTCCAGGTGCCCGCGATGATGGAGATGACGGTGATGAAGAGGACGACGAAGGCGAGGAGCAGATGACTGTCAGGGGCTTCACAACCTGAAGGAAACACCTGGACATGTTCACCTGCAGGCGCAGCTGCAGTTAGCGGTTAGCATGTGGTGCTCAGGTGCGTTTACCTGCTGAGTGTAGCTGTAGCTCAGCTCTGGTCTGCTCGGAGAGTCAGCCGTTCCCATTTCCCGCTCGTCCTTTCACAATGAAACAAAAAAACACCTCGTACGTCTGATCGTGTTTGCTGTCATGACCTGGTGACCTCACCTGCCGGCCACACCTTGTTCACATTAATCCAGTCTTTATTTTACAAAAAAAGAGCTATAAGAATTATTGCTAGAAAAGATTACGCCCATCCATCAAATATATTGTTTTGTAAATTGAAAATTTTGAAATTCTATGAATTGGTTGACTACAACATTTTAATATTTATGTATAAGGCCCACAAAAACGCATTGCCTTCCAATATTCAAACTAAATTTGTTAAAAGAGTTATTTTTTAAAGGGGGTAGAAATGTTTGTGAAGTCACGGTTTCGAATTTGCTTGAAGGAAAGATAGGAGGGAGGAGCCATCTGTAAATTACCTGAGTGGAGGACGGGTCTTCAGCAGCATAAACACCTGACGGTTGGTAGCTTTGATCTGAAATAGTTTAAGATGTCACTTCCTGTTTAAACAGGAAACATGGCAGCAGATGGCCTGTTTGTGTTTCTCACCCTTCCTGTACAGGTATTCCTCCGTGTACTCCACTGTTCAAATACAGATCACATGACATTAGTCCATTCTGCCTCATCTCAAACTTTTACTTTGAAACTGCAGCAGGAAAGAACTCACCCTGGTCCTCCACAGTACTCGTGTCCCCCTGGTCCTCCTCTGAGGAGCAGATGGGAGTGTTTCCAGGTGGAGGTGCGGGAGGGAGGGTCCCTGAGGCTCTCTGAGCTCTGTAGGAGGAGCCAGAAGTGGACGGCGCTCCGATGGCAGGGGGAGGAGCTACAGAAGCGCCCTACAGAAGAGACAGTTTTTCAAGCGGCAGTGGTGGTGACCCTGTTTCTGAAGGTTCTGCTTTCTTACAGCCAGTGGTGGGAAGATGGCGTCGTTAGCCTCGTCCAGCTGGTAGTACGCAATGGCTGCGTCCAAATCCGCCGGCTCGTCCACTGCCTCTGCTGGAAACCCAAACTGACACTCTTTGTTCAGAGATGACCCTAGCTGGCGCCGACTGCGACTGAAAAGAAAGGGATAGATTTTAGACGGGTTCTTCTGACAGGTTCTGGTCTGGTTCCACACAGCAGGGTCGGAGGAGAACCAGCTCTTTGGATTAGAAACATTTCTAGGGTGTTGAGATTTGTAGAGTGAGTGAGGTGAAGTTTTTGGGTATTATTGATGACAAACTGACATGGAAACAACACATAAATTCTGTAAGAATAAAAATAGCTAAATCTATTGCAGTACTGTTCAAAGTCAGAGACCTATTGAATGATAAAGCTCTGTATTTGTTGTATAACACAATCATTGTTCCACATTTAATTTATTGTATTGATGTTTGGGGGAAAGCATGTAAAACAATTACATAGCTGATGTCTACTGGACATGATGGAGTTGGGGAAGGGAGTTCTGATATTTCTGTTAACATCCGTCACAAAGAGACCACTACTCACTGCCTGGAAGAGGAGCACTCCGTCTCCGTTTACGCAAACAATAGTTCTACGCTTCGCTGCCTCCTATGAGTTATTGGCCAAATCTTTAGAAATTTTATTTGACTGAAATAGTGGTGATGTCGAATTATTATTATTATTTTGTTAACGGCCTCGGCCATCATCTCCTCAGCAGACATCCTGAGATCAGCTGACTGCAGAAACTTTATGCATACTGTATTTTCCAGCCTATAAGTCACATATTTTTGCCTAATTTGCATGCCCTGCGACTTATAGGGCGAAGTGACATATTAAGGGATTTTTCCCCCATATTTTTATTTTTAGACCAATTTTTGGCTGAGATATGACCGTTTTCATTAATACATAGTTCCCATGTGACGTCACATCTGTGGAATTTCCGAGTGGACCCTCCCACAGGGAGGCAGAGAGCAGCAGTAAGAGCGCAGTCTAATGGCTGTGTATTTTTCACGTTGTTTTTTTTTGTTAATAATTTCTAATTAATTGCAATGGTTACTTTGTGTTGGGTCAGTGGGTGTTCCAGTCGGGTAGACGTTTGGGCAACGCGCAGGTTTCACTTAATCAAAAAAAAAGTAAACGTGAAGGATTTATCTCATCGGAGAAGCTCACTCACAGCAGCTGACTTTTCGGATCTGCTCTGGAAGACGTCGTGCTTTTGGCCGGTAAACAAAATATTCTACATAAATCATTTTGTGAAACAATGTCAGAACAATGTTAGAGTACAACTGTCTGTGTGTTAGAGCTGTTTTTTTTTTTTTCATTATTTAGCAACACCGTCTTGCTGTGGTTAGCTTAGCATCTCGCTAACGCGACAACGGCCTCCTCACGGTCTCGCCGGTCCTCGGGACCGGGGAGACCGCCCCAGTGGGGGAAGGAGGACGGGAGCCAAGTCGTGCGGGCGACGCGTCGGTCCCATGGGACGTGCCCCCGCGGCCGCGACGGATCCACGCCGTCCGACCTGAGCTCGCGCGAGCCTCCGTGCGACGGACCCTCCGCTCCAGATGCTAACGGCGACATGCTAACTTCCAACACGGTAACACTCAAAGTGCTGGTCCTGGTCCGTGTTCAGCCTGGACTGTTTGTGCTGGCTGTGTGTTATTTTAGTTAAACCTTTATTTAGCTGGTTAGATATGATTGAGACAGTTTACACATCTTTTTTGGATTTAAAGCTGTGAAGCTCTGCGCTGTGAAGCCGGTGTGCGCTCCTCGTAGTAATTAAATAATTAATGATATCAGAGTAACTACTTTGTGACAAGTTGTCTGCTTCGTCTGCCATGATTTCTTTTTCAAACTCATTCAACTCCGACCAAAATCAAAGTCAAAGTCAACTTTATTGTCAGAACTGCAATATGTACAGGACATACACAGGACCGAAATTGCGTTTCTCTTAGTCCCTCGGTGCAACAGTAACCATCTAAACACTAAACACTAAAACATTTGACTACTGCCATTTTGCTCTTGTTCCTTGGTGAAGCTAGTAATGTATTTAGCTGTGGTAGCTCGAGTGTGTTTGTCCGCCATTTCTGCCTTTACGAGTGGCGAAAAACCCGGTATTGCGCAATACTCGCCCACTGTGTGGGAACTACTGTATGTATTCTGACGAAAAAAATGGAGCAGTACCACTTTCGGCCACTAGGGTCCACCGACCGTTCCCAGGTCATGTGTCCGACAGCAGACTCATCCGGTCGGACTCACTCAGTTGCAGCTTGGCCTCCTGCTCTCTGGAGGTATGAACTACTGTTAGCTCAGTGTTTTACTGATTACAAAATAGGTCAAGAACCACAGGACAGATTTTGATGAAACTTACAGAAAGTAACCACTGGATGGACATTTACAACCCATTAGCTGTAGGAGATGTTTGAGCTAAAATTAGATTTATTTATAATTTATTTTCGCAGCGCGCGCTCACGTTTGGAAGACCGTCAAAGCGAAACAATTTAAATCCAGCTGATTTGACCATTACATTAATTTTTAAAGGCAAAGTCAAGCTCAGAAACACTTTTGCTATTATGGCAGCAAACATATATTTTTATAAGGTGTATATCTTGTTAAATTTTAAAGAAATGAAGCGTATCCGCTCGCTGCGCGTGCACGCTTCGCAGCAATTCAGCTGATTTGACCATTACGTGCATTTACAGGTAGTCCCCGACTTACGAGCGCTCTTACTTACGAGGTCCCGGACTTACGAATATGTATCTCATTCAAAATATATATATATTTTTTTTATAAATGAATACATGTACAGTACTGTACAGTCACCAAGCACTTAGCCTATCCTAACACAGTTTTTAAAGATGAAGTAGTGAGTTGAGTTGTCTCCCTTTCACATAAAGGGAGCTAGCTCCCTTTATGTGAATGGAGCCTGCTGGGGAGGAGGGAGACAATTCAACTGACTCCTTAACTGTGTTAGGATAGGCTAAGTGCTTGGTGACTGTACAGTACTGTACTGTTTTTTTTTTTTTTTCATTCATTCAACCTTTATTTAGTCAGGTAAATCTCATTGAGCCTCGAGGGCTCATTTACAAAAGCGACCTGCTACAAACTAAAGAATGATGAACAGCAATTGTAGAATTTCCTTAAACAACAGAAAAAAACCCAGAGAAACAGAAAGTGAAATGCAAAGTATCAAAAACTAGCAAAACACCACAAGGTAGATGTACAAAATCAAAAACAAGAACATATCTGCAATGGTTTTTGAATCCGTGTATGGTTCGTTCTTTCGTTATTCCGTTTCAAAATAAAAACCAAATAACCAAACAAGATTTGGTTATTTGGTTTTTTCGTTTTAAAACCAAATTACAAAAACGGTTTTTAAACGGTTTTTTCGTTATTTCGTTTTTAAAACGAAATTAGAAAAACAGAAATTGCAAAAATAAAAAAAAGGTGCGATTTGGTTTTTGCCTAAATACGGTTGTTGTTTTAATTTGTAGCGACACCGGAAATGACGTACCGGAAGTCGCCAAAGAATACATTTTACAGCGGAGAAAGACGGGATAAAAACAAAACATTTTAAATAATAGGCAATGGCTGCACTTGAACCGTTTTCTGAATTGATCATCAAACTTTTTGAGAGTGGAAAATCACACTCTGAAATCAGTAACGTTTTGCGTCGCCATGGAGCTCCACATTACTCGGTAATGAGTGTCAGAAGGTTTTGTATGGAGTACAACATGCGAAGACACAACAACGAGTTGGACGCCGATTTGGAACTTTCTTCAGTTTACCAAGTATGTACCAAAGTTTATGGACAATATACTGCGATAAAATGAGTGAAACTTGTAAATACAAGCTAGCTGACGTTAGCTTTCTCTAGGCATTGTGTATACATGGTGCGTTACAGTAATGGACCAGCAGGGGTCCTCTAAAACAAAATAATGAGAGAGAGGCATAATTATTAACAATGTACATTTATCTTGTACCTATTACCTTCACGTACCTATAATACATCCAGAATAAATATGTCATAGTTTTAATTTAGATTTTGGGGTAAACAGCAATTCAAAGTACTTCAAAATGCTAATTTCAGTTTGCTTATCTATAACTTCTATTGAAAATGTTGATTGATTAAACAAAAGTGTGTGTGTATATATGATTACACACATACACACACACATATAAATATATATATATATATATATATCTCGTAAACACCTTTTCAGGAAAAAATAGTAACAGCCATCAAACAAATAAATATTAACTTCTTTGTAACACTGAACATGAAATATGAATTTTGAATAGAGGTCATAAGCAAACTGAAAGAAGCATTTTGAGGTACTTTGACTTTGCTCTTTTATACAAAATCTAAAACTGACATATTTATTCTTGATATATTATAGGTAATATGTGAAATAAGTAAAGTATGGCATAATTGTACATTGTTTTTAAATATGTATCTCATTTTCTCTCATTGTTTTTTGACTGCAGGGGCACTTTCTGTTTCTCTTATTGTAATGCACCATGTATGAGCCACACAAATCTTTAAGAGAGAACTAATGTTGACTGGTTTGACCGCAGTACATCAGATAACGTTTTACATTTGTGTGTGTTAGACAGGACCATCCTATGGACGGAAATTTATGACAAGATACTTGTCATCTATTGGGATACATGCTGGAGAAACCAGAGTCGGTGGGGTCTTAAGAGAGGTGCACCAGCCTTACCATCAGTTGTGACAACATGTGAGTGAATCTGGCAATTATATATTAAACAGTGTAACAACTCAAACACTGCTTTTTATAATAGATTTTTAAAAATATGTATCCACTTCACAGGAACAAACACACCCACACCCCACTGAACATAAGAGGATCTGCAGTGGAAGTGGTCTCCAGCTACAAGTACTTGGGTGTACACTTGAATGATAACCTCAGCTGGAGCAACAACACCACCAGCCTGATCAAGAAAGGTCATCAGAGACTCTACTTCCTCAGACGGCTGAGACGAGCTGGTCTGAGCAGCCCAGTCCTCACCTCCTTCTACAGGTGTGCAGTGGAGAGCATCCTGTGCTCCAGCATCAACGTGTGGCATGGAGGCTGCACAGCTGCAGAAAGAAAAGCTCTGCAGAGAGTGGTGAAGGCTGCACAGAAGATGTTGGAGTCAGTCTCCCCACCATCACAGACATCTACACCTCCAGATGCAGGAAGAGAGCCACCTGCATCATGAAGGACCCCACTCACCCAGCACACACTTTTTGCCCCACTCCCCTTAAGGCCGAGATACACTTGAGCGTTCTCACGATACGCCTATACGCAACGTACGTACGTCAATGCAAAAGCGTAGCCCCGCGTAGCCCCTCAGGGCACATACGCGCAAAGCTTTTTTTTTACATCCGCGTGCGCGATGCGCGGTGTCTGACCATAAACTTCCCCGGCGCCGGACTGTTTTGTATGTTACACAAATGAAATAAATTCCCCTTCTTTATCGCTGATCGGGCCTTTTCTTTTGTTTTTTTGCCTAAAGTCAAGTAATCACTTCTTCCTCCGTTCACTCCATGAATGAAATGAATGAATTCAGGTCCTACCTGGGTGCGCGATGTTTTAAATATCCCTGGTGGGCTGTGTGCTGCAGGAAAAGCACTCCCTGTTATTATTTTTATTTCTGAGAGAACTTTTTATAACATATATAGTAGAAACACCGTATCAGAACACCGCCGCGGTCTTCAGCGAGCTACATGAGCTGACTGAAAGCTGTCAATCATTTCAGTAGGCGTGTCAGCAAGTGACCAATCAGCGAGCTCAGTTGAGTCCCCTCCGTGCGCAGCTGCTCATATTACAACAAGGAGAACGCGAGCGTTTGAAAGCTGATAGTTTCTGAAGTATAGCAGCAAAACACATGCGCACAAAATGCGCGCGTAGAGTGGCGTACCTGAGGACGCTCAGGTGTATTTCAGCCTGGGAAGGAGGTTGAGGAGCATCAAGTGTAGAACCACTAGACTGAGGAACAGCTTCTACCCTGAGGCTGTTAGACTCATGAATAAATAACCAGAATAATCACTGTGAAATATCACATCATGTTGCTGCTGATCTGTTTCATGTTGCTATGTTCATTGTGCACATCTGCTCACACAGCTGCTGTGTGGAGTAATGGTTTTCTATGATATTAGTGCTGTGTGTATTTTTTATTTAGTGTATTTTTAGTTGATGTTTTTCTTAGTTCATATCTTAGATGTTATTACTGTTCTTTTACATTTTATTGTTGGATGTAACTGGGACCCTGTGTACATAATCTCCTTTCATCACGTATCACATGTGGTGCAAATGACAATAAAGATTCTCTGACTCTGACTTTATTTCTAAAATCTCCATTTTTTCTCTCAAATAATGAAAAAAAAAAAAACAGACATTAACTAACAAAAATAGCAGCTAGAAATAATTTTTCTCCAGTCATTTTTAATTTGAACGAGATTTGGCCTACCAGAAAGCCTACACTTACTGTATCTTTGCAGGAAGTTTTCTTCAGCTGCTTCCATCCTTTAATATTAGTAATAAAAATTATAAATATATATGATGTGTTGGTGGCTGACTGATAATTTGTATTATTATTAAAATTTGTATTTGGCAGGTTACCAAATCTAGATTCTGTCAGCGAAAAAAACTGTAGGTTATAACACCCCACACAAGACCAGGTTTATTTTGTTAGTGGAGGGTTTATATTTATTTATTTATCACCAGGAGTATTAAAATGAGTTATAACCGTGACAAGATAGTGTGGCCTTGTTTCACATAGAGATGCGCGTGAACACGGTCGGATCCGCCTCTCGGGTTGCAGTGCGCGCTCCCGACACAGGGGGAACAGATTCTCAGCTGACACCCCACACACGTCAAAAATTAAAGCAAATAGTATGAATGGTTAGTGCTCCGTAAGTGCTGGTTTGACGTGGGTGGAGTGTCAGCTTCACGCAGCTCAGATTCTCACGGGGAACAGAAATTCGCACAGCACCGGGAGTTCATTTCCGGTTCCGCCATAAACTCCCTTGTTCAATTAACAAAATAAAAGCTCGTCTTTGGTTTAACCAAAAACCAAATCGCACCCTTTTTTTTATTTTTGCAATTTCTGTTTTTCTAATTTCGTTTTAAAAACGAAATAACGAGAAAACCGTTTAAAAACCGTTTTTGTAATTTCGTTTTAAAACGAAAAAACCAAATAACCAAAGCTTGTTTGGTTATTTGGTTTTTATTTTGAAACGGAATAACGAAAGAACGAACCATACACAGATTTTTTTGCCAGGATTCCAAAAAGAGTGAGTGGAATTGTCTCCCTCCTCCCTGCAGGCTCCATTCCCATAAAGGGAGCTAGCTCCCTTTATGTGAAAGGGAGACAATTAAACTCACTCCTTCATCTTTAAAAACTGTTAGGATAGGCTAAGTGCTTGGTGACTGTACAGTACTGTACATGTATTCATTTAAAAAAAAAATTTTTTTTTTTTTTTTTATGTGATCCTACTTACGAATTTTTGACATACGAGCGCCCCCTAGGGACGGAACTCGCTCGTAAGTCGGGGACTACCTGTATTAAGGAAAAGTTCAGCTCAGACACATCTTTGCTATAATTTTCAGCAAACAAAAATTTGTTTTTAAGTGTTAATCTTGTTAAAGTCCTACCGTGCACGCTCCTGTGGCCATTTCACAGCCAATCCATTTTGGGCAAAACACGGCCCACATTTCCGGGTTGTCAGCGCTGACGCGTAACATACGCGACGTGTCAGCGGTGATGCATAAT
>JBBPBX010039965.1:0-29617 GCA_038048925.1 Garcialebias charrua | reverse complement strand
TATATATATATATATATATATATATATATATATATATATATATATATATATATATATATATATATATATATACATATATACTGTATATATAATTACAGTATCTAATATGTATACATAATGTGTGTGTGAATAAATTGCATCTTTGGTTGTATCTTGCTAATGTCATATAATTAAGTATGGTATTCCACCAAAATTATTTAAATATGCTAAACTATATGTTCCTATACATGCAGTTTTAATAGCTGTATGCCTAACATTTAAATATGTGGCAATGGGATTAATATTCAGCATGTTATGATTGATTAAATGCGCTGATACTTTATTGTACCTGCCAAATATACAAGGCTGAGTGGAGTGGACGACAGCTCCAAGATGGCCGCCTGAAATCTCGTCATCTCCAATAGGCGAGAGCGGGCCATGCGGTATCTAGTGTTCTATATATGATATCTATGGAGATAACTGTAGATCTATAGTAGAGATAACTGTAGATCTAGAGATAACTGTAGATCTATAGTAGAGATAACTGTAGATCTATAGTAGAGATAACTGTAGATCTAGAGATAACTGTAGATCTATAGTAGAGATAACTGTAGTTCTATAGTAGAGATAACTGTAGATCTATAGTAGAGATAACTGTAGATCTATAG
The DNA here is from genome assembly GCA_038048925.1 of Garcialebias charrua. Classification (NCBI taxonomy): domain Eukaryota; kingdom Metazoa; phylum Chordata; class Actinopteri; order Cyprinodontiformes; family Rivulidae; genus Garcialebias; species Garcialebias charrua. The sequence continues at coordinate 28,970 of JBBPBX010039965.1, read as the reverse complement.
TAGAGATAACTGTAGATCTATAGTAGAGATAACTGTAGATCTATAGTAGAGATAACTGTAGATCTAGAGATAACTGTAGATCTATAGTAGAGATAACTGTAGTTCTATAGTAGAGATAACTGTAGATCTATAGTAGAGATAACTGTAGATCTATAGTAGAGATAACTGTAGATCTATAGTAGAGATAACTGTAGATCTATAGTAGAGATAACTGTAGATCTATAGTAGAGATAACTGTAGATCTATAGTAGAGATAACTGTAGATCTATAGTAGAGATAACTGTAGATCTATAGTAGAGATAACTGTAGATCTATAGTAGAGATAACTGTAGATCTATAGTAGAGATAACTGTAGATCTATAGTAGAGATAACTGTAGATCTATAGTAGAGATAACTGTAGATCTATAGTAGAGATAGATCTATAGTAGAGATAGATCTATAGTAGAGATAACTGTAGTTCTATAGTAGAGATAACTGTAGATCTATAGTAGAGATAACTGTAGATCTATAGTAGAGATAACTGTAGATCTAGAGATAACTGTAGATCTAGAGATAACTGTAGTTCTATAGTAGAGATAACTGTAGTTCTAGAGATAACTGTAGATCTAGAGATAACTGTAGTTCTATAGTAGAGATAACTGTAGTTCTATAGTAGAGATAACTGTAGATCTATAGTAGAGATAACTGTAGATCTAGAGATAACTGTAGATCTATAGTAGAGATAACTGTAGATCTATAGTAGAGATAACTGTAGATCTAGAGATAACTGTAGATCTATAGTAGAGATAACTGTAGTTCTATAGTAGAGATAACTGTAGATCTAGAGATAACTGTAGATCTATAGTAGAGATAACTGTAGATCTATAGTAGAGATAACTGTAGATCTATAGTAGAGATAACTGTAGATCTAGAGATAACTGTAGATCTATAGTAGAGATAACTGTAGATCTATAGTAGAGATAACTGTAGATCTAGAGATAACTGTAGATCTATAGTAGAGATAACTGTAGTTCTATAGTAGAGATAACTGTAGATCTAGAGATAACTGTAGATCTATAGTAGAGATAACTGTAGATCTATAGTAGAGATAACTGTAGTTCTATAGTAGAGATAAGTGTAGATCTAGAGATAACTGTAGATCTATAGTAGAGATAACTGTAGATCTATAGTAGAGATAACTGTAGATCTATAGTAGAGATAACTGTAGTTCTATAGTAGAGATAACTGTAGATCAAGAGATAACTGTAGATCTATAGTAGAGATAACTGTAGTTCTATCCACAATATTCCTGAAGGTGGCACTGTATTTGCGATTATGGGACTTACTTCCGTTTTGACCCCGGAAGTAGAATTTCTGCATTGGCTCCTCGTTGTTTACTTGTTTATCTGTGCGCATCGTAGAAGTTCTGTTAAAGTTCTGTTTTCTGTTATTTTGAGCTAATATTGTCACGAAGATGTCTTGTGGAGCTCGGGTACCTGTTGCGCTGTTCGTGGCTGTAAGAATAATCAGACGAAGCTGAATTTGTGGCTGCAACTAGTGTGTGTTGAACATGCTCCGAAAACAAAAACCCGCATCCTTCTTTGTGGCTGGGCTACGAGAAACCACCTGAAAAAAGACTCTGTATCCTCCAGAGGAACGAGAACACCAGGTATGATTTAAGAGACAGCTTTTAGTTTAATGATTTTATGTAGTCAGTGATTAAATGATACTAATATTTTCGTGCATAACTGGCAAATAAACACACGCACCTATATACTGTATGTATGCTGTCTGTGTATATTTATTTATACTGTATATATAATATAGGTGTCTGTTGTGTTTATTTATATATATATATATAATATAGGTGTGTGTGTGTGTGTGCGTGGGTTTCTTTTATATATAATCTAGGTGTGTTTGTGTGTGTTCATAAATGAACCCTAATGTTTGTATACTGTACTTTTCTTTTCCTCCTTTCTGTTATATTTCTGCATAAGGTGAGTTCCAGGGATGGTGGATGATGCTCCAGTTGGTCCAGGGATGGATGGATGAAGCTCCAGTTGGTCCAGGGATGGATGACACTCCAGTTGGTCCAGGGATGGATGAAGCTCCAGTTGGTCCAGGGATGGATGAAGCTCCAGTTGGTCCAGGGATGGATGAAGCTCCAGTTGGTCCAGGGATGGATGAAGCTCCAGTTGGTCCAGGGATGGATGACGCTCCAGTTGGTCCAGGGATGGATGAAGCTCCAGTTGGTCCAGGGATGGATGAAGCTCCAGTTGGTCCAGGGATGGATGAAGCTCCAGTTGGTCCAGGGATGGATGAAGCTCCAGTTGGTCCAGGGATGGATGAAGCTCCAGTTGGTCCAGGAGATGGATGAAGCTCCAGTTGGTCCAGGAGATGGATGAAGCTCCAGTTGGTCCAGGAGATGGATGAAGCTCCAGTTGGTCCAGGAGATGGATGAAGCTCCAGTTGGTCCAGGAGATGGATGACGCTCCAGTTGGTCCAGAAGTTTGTGTGCAGTTATGTACCACAGCAACAAATGAGTGAAAATATAATTTCTATAAATAAATCTGCGTTTGAAGTGCATTTGGTGTTGCTGTGTTTCACCTTCTTTATTTCAATAAGATACGTTGTTTAATGTCTAATGAGAAGTTCTACTGCAAATAAAAACACTAGATGTGATTGTTTTTTTGGCAACTTACCAGTTTAGTTTTTTATTGACAAGTACAAAACTTAAAAACATGCATGTTGCTGTGGTTCCTCCTCCAGGAGGAGATTGATAAGAATAAAAGCTATAATTATAAATTTTAGGCTGATTGTTAACTCTAAATTGACTCTGGGTGTGAGTGAGACAGGTCCCTCTTGTAAATGAGTCCCCGTGGCTCAACGAGGCAAGCCTGTATAAATAAAGGTTGAATGAATGAATAAACTAAAAACATTTGAAACTGAATACAATATGAGAACTGTGGGTGATTTGATGTCTTTTAATGAAAATGATTGGCTGCAGAATAAATACCAGAATAAATACCAGGTCAAATACACTCTTCAACAAGAAATGATGGGCAGTTTCTGATTTTAAACAAACTGGAACAGATTCCTCATCATGTGGGACCACTGGACGACCACTGGACGACCACTGGACGACCACTGGACGACCACTGGACGACCACTGGACGACCACTGGACGACCACTGGACGACCACTGGACGACTGGAGCAAGCAGCAAACCCCTCCGGAATCCAAGACGATGGAACTTGGCCCTTCACTCGTCTGTACCTTAAAAAAAGAATAAAACTGTCATGTTTGCATCACAAAGTCTAAAATAAGACCAAGTTTGCTACTCAAAGTAGAAAGAATAAATACAGTTGCTCCTACATTTTTTACTCATTCACAAAGATATACTGTAATGTTCAATTTTATATTGATTTCAGTAATTTTATCTTAGATTTACTTTAATATTTTTGAATTATTGTGCCAGGTGCTTGTGTCATTACTTGTTCTTCTGCTCCTGCGTCTCAGAGTAAGTGTGTCTGTCAACTTCAGCGTGGGAGACCAGTCTGTGACTTGTGTGCAGGCCTTCCTGAAAATATAAATATTTCAATAGAACAAATGTAGTAATAACCAAAAGATGAGCTTGTGTTATGGAATATTTTCTGTACAAACAGCATCCCACTGCTTTATTCACATGAGAGTAACAGGGACCTACAATCAAAACAGTACTACAGTACAGTGTGTATGTATATATATATATAGTATATATAGTGTGCATACAGTATACACATACACACAGCATATGTATGTACTGCAAATGTATTACACACACATGTAGTTATATTATTTATCCACAGATTTGTTTAGTAAATACTTTAACAGATGCTAACGCTACATGCTAAGCTAACCACAGCTAGTAGACGGTGCTAAATCATGAAGAAAAAAAAAACAGCTCCAACACAGAGAAAATTATACTCTCACATTGTTCTGAAATTGTTTCACAAAATGATTTATGTAGAATATTTTGTTTACCGGAGAAAACGTGATCTGAACACGACGTCTTCGGGAGCAGATCAGGCAGAGGAGGTGCAGCTGTCAGCTCCTCCGATGGAGATAAATCCTTCACGTTTACTTATTTTTGGGATGAAGTGAAAACTGCACTTTGAACAAACGTCTACCCGACAGCAACACCCACTAACCCAACACGAAGTAACCATTGCAATTAATTAGAAATAAACAAAACAAAAAAACAAAAGTGAAAAATACAGCCAGTAGACTGGGCTTTAACTGCTGCTCTCACTTCAGGCGGAAGTCGTTCCCATAATTCGCGCAAGGCATCATGGGGCGTAGGAATATTGTGGATAGTAGAGATAACTGTAGATCTAGAGATAACTGTAGATCTATAGTAGAGATAACTGTAGATCTATAATAGAGATAACTGTTGTCCATTGGTGAAGGCTTGTGGACCTTCATCCAGATGTGGGTCTTGCTCCACAGCTCGTTGTGCTTCTTCTCTGTCTTCTCTCTTCAGAGAACCAGATGTGGAGCAGATGTGGAGCTCTCTGCAGGTGTGCTGTTGTTTTGTGGATCTTCATGTGTGAAGAATGTGGTGTCTGGATCCAGGACCATGTCTGTGTTCTGATCCACTGAGGCAGAACTGCTCCATGACACTTCATCTTGTTCATCTGTTGCTGCAGTGACAGCAGGTTCTCACTGGACATGAAGAACATTTGCCTCTTCTCAGTGACTTAATGACCACCAGGTGGCAGCAGAGCGACATGTTGAAAACCAGAGAAGAAGAAGTCAGGTGACAGACCCGGAAAAGAACCGATCCGAACTTCATGACACCTCGTCCTGAGCTCGGAGCTGCTGAGAAGGTAAGAAGTTCTCATGGTGACACGTGACTTCTGAGACGCCAGGTCCTAATGACCCGGACCTGGGTCAGACCCGGACCTGGGTCAGACCCGGACCTGGGTCAGACCCGGACCTGGGTCAGACGCTCAGACCCGGACCTGGGTCAGACCTGGGTCAGACCCGGACCTGGGTCAGACCTGGGTCAGACCCGGACCTGGGTCACGTGAGGAGTCAGTCAGAACCTCACAGCTGTTGTTCAGGTCGCAGCAGAATCACTGAACAGAAACATTCACATGTAAAATATGAACAGAACAATATTTATGAGTTGATTCAACTCCATTTAGTAACAAAATGACTTTTTATAACTTTAGTTAACACGAGCAGCACGATGGATCAGTGGTTAGAAGTGCTGCCTCACAACAACAAGGTCCTGGGTTCAATTCCTGCTTGGACCTGGACTCATTCTGTGTGGACCTCATGTTAGTGAGTCTCCAGGTCCTCCAGGTCCTCCAGGTCCTCCAGGTCCAGTCCTCCAGGTCCAGTCCTCCAGGTCCAGACCTCCAGGTCCAGTCCTCCAGGTCCAGTCCTCCAGGTCCAGACCTCCAGGTCCAGTCCTCCAGGTCCAGACCTCCAGGTCCAGACCTCCAGGTCCAGTCCTCCAGGTCCAGACCTCCAGGTCCAGACCTCCAGGTCCAGACCTCCAGGTCCAGTCCTCCAGGTCCAGACCTCCAGGTCCAGACCTCCAGGTCCAGTCCTCCAGGTCCAGTCCTCCAGGTCCAGTCCTCCAGGTCCAGTCCTCCAGGTCCAGTCCTCCAGGTCCAGACCTCCAGGTCCAGACCTCCAGGTCCAGTCCTCCAGGTCCAGTCCTCCAGGTCCAGTCCTCCAGGTCCAGTCCTCCAGGTCCAGTCCTCCAGGTCCAGTCCTCCAGGTCCAGACCTCCAGGTCCAGACCTCCAGGTCCAGTCCTCCAGGTCCAGTCCTCCAGGTCCAGACCTCCAGGTCCAGTCCTCCAGGTCCAGTCCTCCAGGTCCAGACCTCCAGGTCCAGACCTCCAGGTCCAGTCCTCCAGGTCCAGTCCTCCAGGTCCAGTCCTCCAGGTCCAGTCCTCCAGGTCCAGTCCTCCAGGTCCAGTCCTCCAGGTCCAGTCCTCCAGGTCCAGACCTCCAGGTCCAGACCTCCAGGTCCAGTCCTCCAGGTCCAGTCCTCCAGGTCCAGTCCTCCAGGTCCAGTCCTCCAGGTCCAGTCCTCCAGGTCCAGACCTCCAGGTCCAGACCTCCAGGTCCAGTCCTCCAGGTCCAGTCCTCCAGGTCCAGTCCTCCAGGTCCAGTCCTCCAGGTCCAGTCCTCCAGGTCCAGTCCTCCAGGTCCAGACCTCCAGGTCCAGTCCTCCAGGTCCAGTCCTCCAGGTCCAGTCCTCCAGGTCCAGTCCTCCAGGTCCAGTCCTCCAGGTCCAGTCCTCCAGGTCCAGACCTCCAGGTCCAGACCTCCAGGTCCAGTCCTCCAGGTCCAGTCCTCCAGGTCCAGTCCTCCAGGTCCAGTCCTCCAGGTCCAGACCTCCAGGTCCAGACCTCCAGGTCCAGTCCTCCAGGTCCAGTCCTCCAGGTCCAGTCCTCCAGGTCCAGTCCTCCAGGTCCAGTCCTCCAGGTCCAGTCCTCCAGGTCCAGTCCTCCAGGTCCAGACCTCCAGGTCCAGTCCTCCAGGTCCAGTCCTCCAGGTCCAGTCCTCCAGGTCCAGTCCTCCAGGTCCAGTCCTCCAGGTCCAGACCTCCAGGTCCAGACCTCCAGGTCCAGACCTCCAGGTCCAGTCCTCCAGGTCCAGTCCTCCAGGTCCAGACCTCCAGGTCCAGACCTCCAGGTCCAGTCCTCCAGGTCCAGTCCTCCAGGTCCAGCCTCCAGGTCCAGTCCTCCAGGTCCAGTACCTCCAGGTCCAGTCCTCCAGGTCCAGTCCTCCAGGTCCAGTCCTCCAGGTCCAGACCTCCAGGTCCAGACCTCCAGGTCCAGTCCTCCAGGTCCAGACCTCCAGGTCCAGTCCTCCAGGTCCAGACCTCCAGGTCCAGACCTCCAGGTCCAGACCTCCAGGTCCAGTCCTCCAGGTCCAGTCCTCCAGGTCCAGTCCTCCAGGTCCAGACCTCCAGGTCCAGTCCTCCAGGTCCAGTCCTCCAGGTCCAGACCTTCATGGAACATTAGATCTGTGGTCTCTGGGGTTGACCTGGTTAATTAAAAAACATTTTATTAAAAAATAAAAACGTGTATGCATCCACTGTAGTCATGACTCTGTCAGATCAGGTGTCTCTTTAAAGGACTCATCCATGAGACTCACCTGGAGTTGAAGAAACGAGTCACAGAACTCTCATGTTGAACATGAAGGCGACAGTGGGAAGAAAAAGTCCCTCATGAAGAAGAAACCTTTAGCAGAACCAGGCTCAGGACGGAGGATGATGATGATGAGGATGTTTTCTCTCCACAGTATGGAGGATGATAATAATAATAATAATAATAATTTTATTTAAAAGCGCCTTTCAGGACACCCAAGGACACTTAACAAACCAATACAGTTCAAACATTATCAGCGACAAATTGAAATATAAAATACATAAAGGATATAAAATGGAAGATAATAAAAATACATTTAGTAAAGTTAGTGATAAGCTAGTCTAAAGAGATGTGTTTTCAGGGCAGTCTTGAACAGAGAAAGGGAGGTGGTGTTTCGAAGGTCTGGTGGTAGAGCGTTCCAGAGGTGAGGGGCAGAGCAGGTGAAGGCCCTGCTCCCCATGGTGGAGAGGCGGGCAGAGGGTACATGGAGTTGTAGTGAAGAGGAGGATCTGAGAGAGCGTGATGGGATGGAGATTTGTAGGAGGTCAGATAGATAAGGAGGGGCAAGGTTGTGGATAGATTTGAACGTGAGGAGTAGAATTTTGAAGATGATGCGTGATTTAACCGGGAGCCAGTGGAGCTGCTGCAGGACAGGAGTGATGTGGTTATAGTAGGAGGAGCCAGTGGAGCTGCTGCAGGACAGGAGTGATGTGGTTATAGTAGGAGGAGCCAGTGGAGCTGCTGCAGGACAGGAGTGATGTGGTTATAGTAGGAGGAGCCAGTGGAGCTGCTGCAGGACAGGAGTGATGTGGTTATAGTAGGAGGAGCCAGTGGAGCTGCTGCAGGACAGGAGTGATGTGGTTATAGTAGGAGGTTTGAGTGATGACACGGGCAGCTGAGTTCTGGACCATCTGTAACTTGTGGAGAGATTTGTTGGGGAGGCCGTAGAGAAGGGAGTTGCAGTAATCGATACGGGAAGTCACAAGACTGTGCACCAGGATGGCTGTGGAGCGGGGTGTGAGAGAAGGACGGAGACGGTTAATATTACGGAGGTGGAAATAGGCAGACCGAGTAATATTGTTGATGTGTGAAGTGAAGGAGAGAGTGGTGTCGAGGATGACACCGAGACTCTTGACCTGAGGGGAGGGGGATAGCAGAGAGTTGTTAAGGGGGACGAGAAGATGTTCTGATTTTGAAATAGAGTTTTTGGTACCAACAAGAATGATTTCTGTTTTGTTGCTGTTTAGTTGAAGGAAATTGTTAGAAAACCAGTGATTTAGCTCATTGAGACAGTCGGTGAGGATGGAGGGTGGGTGGGTGGAGTTAGGTTTTGATGACAAGTAGAGCTGTGTGTCATCAGCATAACAGTGGAAATGGACGCCGTATTTGCGGAAGATGTGACCTAGAGGAAGGAGGTAAATGATGAAGAGGAGGGGTCCGAGGACAGAGCCTTGGGGGACACCCGTGGAGACAGGGGAAGACTGGGAACGGAAGGATTTAAGCTGAATGAATTGAGTGCGGTCAGAGAGATAGGAGTTGAACCAGTCTAACGGGGTACCTGAGATGCCAATGGAGGTTAGTCTGTTGAGGAGGATAGAATGACAGATGGTGTCGAAGGCAGAACTTAGATCAAGAAGAATGAGGATGGACAGAAGACCAGAGTCAGCAGCAAGAAGAATGAGGATGGACAGAAGACCAGAGTCAGCAGCAAGAAGAAGGTCGTTAGTAATTTTTACTAGAGCTGTTTCGGTGCTATGGTGGGGGCGAAATCCAGATTGAAACTCTTCATAAATGTTGTTGTTGGACAGGTGAGAGTGAAGTTGACTAGCAACAGTTTTTTCAAGGATCTTGGAGATGAAGGGCAGATTGGAGATCGGACGAAGATTACTGAAGTTGGTGAAGTCAAGACCTGGTTTCTTGATGATGGGGGTGATGGCAGCAGATTTGAAGGCTGTGGGAACAATGCCAGAGGTTAGGGAGGAGTGGATGATATTAGTGATGATAGGGAGCAGAGACGGGAGACAGGATTTAACAAGAACTGTGGGAAATGGGTCAAGTTGACAGGATGAGGACTTGGACTTGCTGATAATGTCAGCAATGTCATCAGCAGAGGGGAGGGAGAAGACAGAGAAAGGGAGGAAGGAGTTCAACGAGGATGCTGGGGGCAGTGTTTGGTCCAAGGTGTTTATGCATTGAAATAATCTTTTCATTGAAATAAGACATCAGGGAGTTGCAAAATTCTGTGGAAACCATGTGAGAGGGTAGAGAGTTAGGAGATGAGACAGAACGGTGGAGGAGAGAGAACAATGGCCCTCATTCACGAACCGTGCGTACGCACAGATTTGTTCTTAAACTGTGCGTACGAGTGATTTAGGATCATTTGTGGCATTCAACAATGTTTTCGTATCCTACGATTTTCTTCAGATACGAACAAAATTTACGAGTGGTCCGGACCTGTCGTATAATTTAGGAGCGTCAGTCTGCTGTCATCCAGACGGATCTTCTCCACGAATAACTTCATATTTCGTTATTTAGAAAATATTTTGGGTTTAAAAAAATCACGCACCATAATTATTCTTGACAATAGGTTATTCTGTTTGAATTAGAATTATAATTTTAAGTTTAATTTGTCTGGTGTGTCGCGCAGGCTTCAGTGAGTCGTGCGCTCCCCTTGGTCATCAAAGCCGCTCCTCATATTAACACCCAGGTACATAAAATCCCCATACACCGCCGCAGAACAAGTACGAATTAAGACTGATCTTGTGCCAAACACCATCGGAGCAATTGATTATTATATCTGATTCGAAATATAACCTGCAGAATGTGGTTGTGTAACCGGATCCTTCCTGCGTTGTGCTGGTTTTATGGATTTAACAGACCGTGACACGGTTTATCTTTAGTCAGGATAGCGGTTTATTCTGGTGAAATAACACACACAACACCGTGTTACCGACTGCCCTGCTCCAAGTCTCTCCCACAAGACAACGTGACAAAAGGGCTGAATAAACATTCTTATAAAACATACCTGGTGAAATAACACACACACAACACCGTGTTACCGACTGCCCTGCTCCAAGTCTACACAAAACAAAAATGCATGAAAATTAACTTAATAAATCTATAAATAAGCTGAATATATTTACATGACAAATAAACAGCACGTACCTCTCCCACAAGACAACGTGACAAAAGGGGAGAGTCTCAGAGGTGCAACCAATTTAAAGACAAAACCACAGAAGAAATAAAAGGGAGGGGCTTCTGATCTTAAAGAAACACGGCTAAAATAATGACAGTGGTGTTTCAGTCAGGTAATAATACAATAATACAACAATACAAAAATACTTTTTGTGTAATTATAACAAAAGAGAAGTACAACCAGGTTACAGTTGCGCGCTGACCAGGAGGTGCGCGCATGACACATTTGTGCTGCAAAACATGTTGGCACGCGTCTTGCAGCGTGGCATTTATTGTCCATCCATCTCAGACTATTCCTTGACCACCTCCTGTCCGTGCTGCGGCGAGACGTTTGTTTGAAGCCATTTTCAGATCAAACCATTTATTCTTGATTTCTGATACTGTACGACCCACGGGAGACAAAACATATGCACTACAATATTAATATGAAGTTAACTGTAGTTTCGAGACATTTTAAAATGCTTCTGTTCAAAAACACATCCGACACTTGCGGGGGGGGGGGGGTAGCGGTGCGCCACAGCTCTTCTGAATAAGTGAAACTATAATGTAACACAGTACACTAAAATTAAAGATATTTGACCATCCGACACTTGCGGGGGTAGCGGTGCAGAGCAGAACTTCAATCTCCGAACGCGTGAAGTTCCTCCTTTTACTTCTTGAGTTTGAATGAATGGACACTTCCTGCTGTCAGAAGGCAGGAAACGTGGCCTTATATGGTGTTTTGAGGGGTGGGAATTATGTAAATAACCCCTCGGCGTGCACGCGCAGCTGTTTAGAACAGGTGGGATTCATTAAATTTACGCAACCCATTTACACACGTTTCCTCAGGATAGAAGACTTTGTTGAATCTGACGTGGCATGTTCGTACGAACGCTTCGTACGAACAAAAGTAGGAGAAATTTAGGATAAAAATACGAACATTTTCGTGAATGAGGGCCAATGTCTTTGAATTACCATGATGATGACGATGATGATGTTTTCTCTCCACAGAATGGAGGATGATGAACTTCCGGCAGAGGATGGGTTGGGTGGGCGTGGCTCTGTTCCTCCTCCTCAGCGTTATGGTGGCGTTCTACGTCTTTGAGGTGGTCAGTGTTGAGCGCGTGCAGAGGGACGGGGTCGACTCGTTGGCTCTTCCTCCTGCAGTCCTCGCCAACCTTCCTCCACTTCCCCTCTGGATGTGGGCGTCGGCCTTCCTGGTGCCGTATCTGCAGCTCTTCCTCTTCCTGTTCTCGTGCACGAGGGCCGACCCCCACGCCGTCGGATACTGTGTACTTCCTGTCTGCATCGTCCTGCTGTGGAGCCGCTGCCACGCCAAGCCGACCAATCAAAGAGCTGGCTTACTTATCCACATGTGAGACATGATGTCACTTCCTGTCTTATCCACATGTGAGACATGATGTCACTTCCTGTCTTATCCACATGTGAGACATGATGTCACTTCCTGTCTTATCCACATGTGAGACATGATGTCACTTCCTGTCTTATCCACATGTGAGACATGTCACTTCCTGTCTTATCCACATGTAGAGGCAGGTGGTCATGATGTCACTTCCTGTGTGCCTTTTTAAAAAACACTTTTATTAAAGGTGACATCACTGCCGCTCAGTACGGACTGTCGCCTGCAGCTGTCAATCATCTACCTGTGGTTCCACTGCCAACCAATCAGTGAGCAGTATTTTCAGAGTGTGTTTTTCTGTATTTATGACCTGAGACACTGGTTACCATGGAAACTTTATTGTAACAATAATAAACAAAATAAATTTCAGGTGTTTTTGGATCTTTTTGCCTCAGGCTGAAGGTCAGAGGTCAGGCAATCTTCCTCCTCGTCATCGTTTCCTTCACTGTCCTCCTCTTCATCACCTACAGGAGGTAAAACAGAAGGTGCATGAAGAAAAATGCATGTGTGTCATGTGACGCAGGACGAGCAGGTCCAGGTGGAACTGGACTCCACCTGGACTCCACCTGGACCTGCTCGTGTCTGAAGGACATCAAGTTATGGAACGAGTCGTTCTATAAATCAAACTGAAGGACACAAAGTTATTTCATTTATTTCTATAGCACTTTACACAACATGGTGATGGTGACCAAAGTGCTTAACAAAAAACAGTGCAGTACTTAAAAAGACAACAGATTAAAAATCAAGAAAAACAAAAGCAAAAATAAAACCAGAAATGTCACCACATATTTAATTACTAAAAGCCAGTTTGAATAAAAAAGTCTTAAGCTCCGATTTAAAAGGTCAAGTTCAGTAATGTGACGTAGCTCAAGTGGGAGTTTATTCCAGAGTCGAGGTGCGGCCGCAGAAAAGGCACGGTCACCCCAACGTTTATATTCAGTCCTTGGAACAGAGAGCAGGAGCTGGCTATCTGACCTCAGAGACCTGGAGCGGGCGGGAAACTTAACAACTCCGTTATAAAAGTAGGAGCGAGGCCATTCAGAGCTTTAAAAACAAATAATAAAAGTTTAAAATCTATCCTAAAACGGACAGGAAGCCAATGTAGTGAGAATAAAACAGGTGTGATGTGGTCGTGTTGGTTAAAAGGCGAGCTGCTGCATTCTGAACAAGCTGGAGGCGGCTCAGTGTTGACTGAGGCACACCAACATACAGAGCGTTACAATAATCGAGCCTAGAACTGATAAAAGCATGAACAGCCTTCTCCAAGTCACAACGGTTTAAAAAGGGTTTGACCTTTTTTAAAAGACGTAAATAAAAAAATCCAGACCGGACAACAGAGGCGATGTGTTTGTCAAAATGTAAAGCCTTATCAAAGGTCACTCCAAGGTTTTTCACACTGTCACTGAAGTTAATGTTCACATTTCCCAGGCCAGTTGCATCTTTGTTACCAAATAAAATCCATTCTGTTTTACTGTCATTTAAAAATAGGAAGTTATTGTTTAGCCAATGTTTGATTTCAGAGATGCAGTCAAAGAGAGAACACATTGGGTTACTGGATCCAGGCCTTAAAGGTTCACTATGTAATTTCAGCAGGACGCTGGGACTTAGAAAATTTTCATCAGGTAAAAGCATTCTGCTCCCTCCCCCTCAGAGCCATATATGGCTCTGAGGAGGAGCTACAGTCCGTGCTCTGCTGAACTTGAGTTCTGCAGCTCCGCCTCCTGCTGTGTGTCCGCTCGGAGCCGCTTCAATATTCTGTGATTATATGTTAATAAAACGTTTTTAAAAATTAATTCGCTCGTGACTTCCTCTATCTGTCAGTGCAGGTCTGGTATCTCTGGAATGCTCCGCCCCCACTACATGTCCTGTCTCTGCGCTGCGAAGTTCTGTGATTATATGTTAATAAAACGTTTAAAAATATAATAAAACCATGAATCACTCGTCCAACAACACAAAAACACCCTGAAATCAGCAGAGCTTCACCAGCCACTTTGGACATGATTTAATTCGCTCGTGAGTCGTGACAAATCCATTTCCTCATTCCTGTGAGTGAAGGATGAAGCGATCACTTGACTTTTGGCAAAAAAACAAAATAAAAGTCCAGCTCTGGGATGAAGAAGGGATATTTAATACATTTGTGTCACATACAAAACAGTCCTGCATCGCTTTGCAATCCTTTGAATGAGAACGTGCGCGGCGCTGAGGCTGGGACAGGCGGGGGCGTGGGTTGGGGCGTGACAAACAACTCTGTTTTTATTGGCTGGTCATTGTCCGGGTCACTCTGTGTTTTTAGTGTTTTTATAAATGCTGATAGAGAAGCAAGGGGACTATAGTTTTTTTCAGAGATTACTTTGTCTAACATCTGTCTGTCAGTAGATAGTGACAGAGTGAAGAAATATGTTAAAAATATATTGTTAGAAAAGTTACAGACTACATTACAAAGTTACATAGTGCAGCTTTAAGGTAAATAGATCTGCAAATCATCTGCATAAAAATGAAAGTTGACATTGTGGTGTCTTATAATAGATCCAAGTGGCAACATGTACAAAGAAAAGAGCAGAGGGCCCAAAATGGAACCCTGGGGCACCCCACACAGAAGAGGGGCTGTAGAGGAAGAGGAGCCATTGAGCAAGATGGAGAAAGTCCTGTCAGATAAATAGGACGTGAACCACTTCAGGGCCGTGCCACGAATCCCAACAAAATCATGGAGGCGAGACAGAAGGACAGAGTGGTCCACAGGGTCAAAGGTCGCTGTGAGGTCGAGAAGCACCAGAGCTACTGGGCATCCAGAGTCAACTGACTGAGCTATGTCGTTATGAACTCTCAGCAATGCAGATTCTGTACTATGCCGGGATCTAAAACCAGATTGAAATTTATCAAGGAGTGTGCTTTTTTCCAAAAAAGGCTGAATTTGCATAAGAACGATTTTTTCTAAAACTTTGGAGAGGAAGGGTAAATTAGAAATGGGTCTAAAATTAGATAAAACCAAGGGATCAAGATTTGTTTTTTTGAGAAGGGGGCGGACTGTTGCATGTTTAAAAGCAGAAGGCACAACTCCAAGGGACAGACATGAATTGAAAAAAGCAAGAAGATAAGGACCAATAATATTAAATACCTCTTTCAATAATCTAGTGGGGATGAAATCAGTGGGGCAGTTAGTGGGTTTAACAGATTTAACTATTTTGTCCAAGAGGGAATATGACACTGGTTCAAACTGTTCGAATAAAGCAGAACCAGCAGAGATAGGTGAAAACTCAGAAACAGAAGTAGCAGGTGCACCTGTGGCTTGTCTAACTGATGCAACTTTATCAATAAAAAATGATAGAAAGTTCTCACAGGTGGAGGCTGAGGCATCAGGTAAGACTGAGGTGGGTGGATTTAAAACAGAGTTGATTGTATTAAATAACACCCTGGGGCAATGGCTACTGTTTGTGATGACATTAGATAGAAATTGTGATTTTGCATCATTAACGGATCTCTGATACAAAACAAGAGTTTTCCTTAATAAAACCAAAGAATCATGTTGCCTGTCATGCTTCCACTGTCTTTCAGCTCTTCTGCACTGCCTCCTGAGTTTACATGCAGTAGGATTTTTCAGCCAAGGCTCAGCTCTGTGTTTAGGATGTCTGAACTTGACTGGAGCAATAGAGTCCAGGATCCCACTGCAGGTTTCAGAAAACAGTGACAAAAAATCTTTGGGACACAGAGAAACATCAGGACCAACTGAATAAAACTGTGAGTCCATAAAAGCCGTGGTGAACTGTCCGGCACTGGCTGAGGTGAGACAGCGGCGATGACAACCCGCAGCCAGAGGCCTCCTGGCCGGTTGTGGGGCTGTAAATTGGAAGAAAATAGGGAAATGATCCGAGATGGCAGACTCAGAAATTTCACAGTGAGAAATGGACAGTCCATAAGGTCCAGAGTATGTCCAAGATGATGCGTTGGTGCATTTACTGATTGTGTTAAATTAAAATAATCCAAAAGTGAGTCAGTGGGACAACAAACATGAATATTAAAATCTCCACAAATACAAAAACTGGTATAGTTGGAAATAATGTCAGCCAGGAATTCAGAGAATTCTTGAATGAATTCCTTATTATATTTAGGTGGGCGATAGGCAACAGCACATAAAACTTTAGGGGTGAGCTCAATCACAAACATCTGAAGTTCAAAGAGGAGTAAGTGTTGGTGGGCAGAAGTCTGCATTTAAAATTGTCCTTATAGATAGTGGCAACACCACCACCGCGGCCTGACAGGCGTGGGGAGCTGAAGAAAGAGCAGCCCGAGGGGGAGAGCTCAGAAAACACTGTATCGCCCCATCTCAACCACGTTTCTGTCAGCAGCAGAAAGTCCAGAGAAGAAATCGTGGAGAATAAAAGTTGTATTCGTGACAGATATCTAGTGTTTAGAAGAGCCATCCGGATGGAGCGCTGGCTGTTATCCTGGGATGCGCGGCCAAAGGAGCGGAGGTTCTCCTGAACCCTGCCACGCCTACAGATCTGTACACGCCGAAGACCAGGAAATGTGCCGCCACCGGTGTCTGTATCCATGACGCGTAGCCAGCTGTAGGAATATTCCATGGGGCATCGAATGTCCACAGATTAATATTTCCTGAGAATCCTGCGTGATCAGGTATGTCTTAGATTTAAGAAGAATTGGGAGGTTAAGAGAGGAAGTTTATCTTGCATTTATGAAACCAGATGACACTCTTCCATACGCGTCCAGCTAAGATATCATCACACCTCCAGCAAGCAAACAGCTGCTCCTTTACCTTAAGACGTCCGCCTTGGTTCTGGTAAAGAGCTGTGATCAGCCTTGGACTGACGAGTCGTCGGTCCCGCAAGTCCAAGCTGGACTCCACACGTGTTTACCTTGTCGGTGTCGGTGATACTTGCTTTCGTCGGCAGAAGCCGTGGCAGTCGTGGTTTTTTGGCTCAAGATAAACTTATTCCAGGAAGGAATAACAAAGTTTTGAGCTTACGCTCATTCGAAGTGGACTCATAACAGCAGGTTATCAGTCCTAGCTGAAGACGAAGGTCGTTAGCTCTTGACCAAACGTACCCCAGCTCTTTGGGAAAGTTCACATCTCTTTGAAGTTCCCAGTAGACTCAACCGTTCCAGCAACAGCTTAGAACTTAATAAGAGAATCCGAGAGGAGTGAGACTTGGCTCTTTTTCATTGGTCCACTTGTTATCACTATTCAAGGTGAAATTCAGCGCAGAGAAGGAAATTGTTTAGGAAAAGTATCTGAGTGAGAGACTTTCAGACGCTAGATGAGAGTTTTAGCTGAAACTCGACAAAAACAATTTCTGTATAAGTCAGTTTGACATTTTAGCTGAACTTTGACACCTTTTCATTTGCAGAAATGACACATTGATGTTTCACATTTAAAGAATAACAGCATATAACATATATCATGAAAATGACAAAAGTTATTCTTTTGATTACATTAGAATAAAATCAAAGATAGAAATAGTCTCTTTTGGTGACTATATTCTCAGATTACAACTAATGGAATAATTTGTAGTAAATGTCTTGTTTTACTGAGAGGTCAGTAAAGGTCATCTCTGGAACAGTTCAAACATACACAGGTGTATCAAAGTGGACACGGTCATGCCCACTACACTATCATAATTCCAATTATGAATATATCCTCCACATCCTTGACAGAAAGCACGTCCAGGCATAACATCTTCCATTCGCCCCAGGAATCCATGATATACCCGGCAGGATGCGACTGCAAAGGGCAAGCCGGTTCCCCAGGACCGGAACGCTTCATAGAATTTTTTTTATCAATAGAGTTAACAGCCCACGAAACCAGATCCATCGAGAATTTACGTTCGAGCGAGCACTGAAAAAATAAAAACTGCAGACAAGACAAAGTGGCAAAGCAGAGAGAGGAAAACTCAGGAGGGAAGGAGGGAAGTTGCTGCTCTGTCAAGTGCCAGAAGTGAAAAAAAAAACGACCGCATTTGAGTGTTTATACTTTGAAAAGACTGGGGGATACATTATAGTGATCCCTCCCTCTTCCCTCCCACTGCATACGACACGCGCACTCCCACCGGACCGCCTCGGCGAGTTTCTCTTCAAAACTATCCATGTCAAAGCAAAAACAAAAACCGGCTTCTGGAAAGCCGTTTTCGCACTGCACAGCCCTTCCCTGAATGAAATTCAGCTCGCGCTGAAAGGTGGAAATGCTCTGATGGATGCGCGCTTCGTGTTATTTATAAGCTGATTTGTAATCAGTTGTTAACAAAAATTTAACTCAGAAACACTAATATATATATTCAGCTAACACATTTTTTTTGGCGTTTCTGTAGTTATATTTTAATGAAATTCAGCTCGCGCTGAAAGGCGCAAACAAAAAACGCCCACAAACTTTGAACCAATCACAGCTCCGAGCCGCATCGTCCGCGTCTCGGAGTTCTGACGGGGGCCATGTACAAGACAGCTGTCACCAGGGGATCGCAGCGGGAGTGCAGACGGAAGTTGTGCAACTTTTTTTCACTCAACTGGGGGTAAAAGACGTGCGACAAGAAGTATAAACCAGCCTTTAACAATCACAGACAGGGACTGACGTCACAAGGCAGGACATATGAGATTTATAAGATTAGACCAGGTTTACTGAAACATCTCATGGAAAATGTGACAAAATACCATTTTATGCTGATGGATATGGAGTGTGCATAGCACAACTCACAGTTCTGTTTTTCATTAGTGGGCCTCTTTCAGGTCTGCANAATTACCTTTTATTAAAAATAGCAACCCACATTGCAAAGGTTTGATCAGTTTAATGAAAGCAAACTACATTTTAAATCAGTTCTCTTTAACTGCTGTGCCAAACTTTATTTATAAAATATGTTCCATGCTTAAAGCAACCCAATGCACTTTCCAACCAAGAATAGAAAAGTATACATGTACATAGTTACCCAAATACTTTATTACAACCTTACAACCTAGCAGTTTCTTGTTAAAATTTCTTTTAATTACCATTTTATTTTCACTTGTTAATAGAAACAATTCTAATTTTGTACACATTCTTTATAATTGCCTATTGTTGACTCCACAGACCAAGAACTGAGCTACAACTTTCTACCTTTTTGTCTTGACAATTAGTATTTCTGTTTTACCCTTGTTCAGCTGGAAAAAGTTGTAAAATCCCCAAATTATTATGATTTATATACTCCATAAGGAAGTTTAGATAATTTCACACATCAAGAGTTTAGGAAGTGTACAGCTGTAAATTATTTGAATAATTGTAATATGTGTACCTTATTCTCCGGCCTATAAGTCGCACCTTTTTGCCTACATTTCCAAGCCCTGCGACTTATAGGCCGGTGCGACTTATACGTGGAATTATTATTATTTTTTTTCACTTTGGTCAAAAAATGGTCACTTAATTTAACGGTTTTTAACCGTCAAAGTGCATTTATCAAGAAAAGTTAAACTGAGACACACTTTTACTGTAATGTCAGCTAACAAAAATATATTTTTTATGTGTTTATCTTTAAAGATCAAAGAGATGCAGGTCTGTTTGCTGCACTGCAGGTCTGTTGTTGCTGCGCATGCTCGTTTTGTGCCGTGAGGTGCGACTTATAGGCCGGTGCGACTTATACGTGGATTTTTCCACTTCATTGGACATAATTGGACTGGTGCAACTTATAGGCCGGTGCAACTTATAGGCCGCAGAATACGGTAATTATCTTTGACCAGCCACCTTTACTTTGTGATTGGTCAGAAAAGCAAGCACAGGCAACTTGTAAATGCTTTCTGTTGGGATTAGATCATGTTTATGCTAAATTAGGATAGAGTAGTGGTGGTTGATTGTAACAAAGAGGCCTAGTACAGGAACTGTCACCTAAATATTTATGCAAACCGTAACCTAAAAATGGATTAGTTGTTTCAATGCTCTTGCTAATAGCTGCAAAAAAGTTTTTTTGTACTTCTAATTCTTTCTGTACTGTTCTTATTGTAACAATGAAATTGTAATGTTAATTTGCCAATAAAATGGTAAATGGTAAATGGAGCTTACTTATATAGCGCCTTCCAGCCCCCTATGAGGGGCCCCAAAGCGCTTTACAGCACCAGCCATCCACTCATTCATACACCGGTAGCGGTAGTCTGCCATGCAAGGCGCCAGCCAGTCCTACCGGGAGCAACTTGGGGTTAAGTGTCTTGCCCTTAGGGCAAGACTGAGGTGATGGTCTTTGGAATCTCAACTGAGATTCCCAATGTAGATGTTGGTTCCTTGGCCCAGTACATTAGGTCAACTGTTACAAACTTAGGGGTCAAAGTTGATGCTGGACTAAAATTAGAAAATCACATCAGAGCAGTTGTTTTTTTTTCCAGTTGAGGCAACT
The DNA here is from genome assembly GCA_038048925.1 of Garcialebias charrua. NCBI lineage: Eukaryota > Metazoa > Chordata > Actinopteri > Cyprinodontiformes > Rivulidae > Garcialebias > Garcialebias charrua. The sequence goes on along the minus strand of JBBPBX010039965.1, from coordinate 8,881 downwards.
GGCTAAAGTGAAGCTGATTCTTTCTCACCAGCATTTTGAAACAGTAGTTCACATCTTTGAGAACACTCGGCTGGGCTACTGTAAAACTAAGAATCAGTGATTCATGCATCTCAGGTTCAGAAGGTACAGAATGCTGCTGTATGACTTTTAATGGGCACACAAAAGTTTGACCACATTTCTCCTGTTTTAGCCTCCCTGCACTGGCTGCCTTCTAGGATTCATTTTAAATTTGTTTTATTTTTTATTTTTTTCAAGTATCTTTATTATCCCTGAGGGGCAATTTGCTTATTTGCTTATAAAGCTCTTAATGGGCTTGCCCCACCCTATCTGTCCGAGTTGCTACATCCATACACACCCTCTCGATCCCTCAGGTCTTGTGATCAGCTGCTGCTGAATGTGCTGAAGACTAAGCTTAAGCTCAGAGGAGACCGTGCTTTTGCTGTGGCAGCTCCCTTCCCTTGAACATCAGACAGACCTCTTCCCTGTCTGTTTTTAAATCCCTTCTTAAAAATCTTCTCTTCTCCCTGGCCTTTAACACCATTTGAAATGTTGACTTAATCATGTTAAATTGCTTTTCATTATCTGACTGTATAATTGTTTTATAATGTGTACTGTATATGTACAACTTTTTTAATGTGACTTTTAATCATTTTAATTACTTTTATTATCTGGCTGTATGATTGTTTTATTTTGTGTACTGTGCATCACTTTGGTCCTGTGGGTGTTTAATGTGCTCTATAAATACAGCTGGTAAGGTACCGTATATTATTGAAAAATGGATTTAAATATTTAAAGAAAGCTAGGTTTATTTACCTAAAAATGTTGAGTCAGATCCGCTGGACGGATTCCTTCTTGTTTAAATGTTTTGTATTTTATTGAAAATACTTCTTCACTCTTTCTTCTCAGTCCAGACCGAAGAGTGAAGTCTTCTGAATAAAAGAAAATGTTTCAACTGAGAGGAATTCATCCAGAGTACTCTTGCTCCATTTATCTATCTTGATTATTGAGCATGTTTGAGGACTAGCTTTATATACATTTTTCTCCTTATCATCAAAATACAAAAGTACACTCACAGTGTTGGATTGTTTGGATCTAAATAAGTTTTAATGTAATGGATTTTTCTCTTATTCCCTAAATACATTATCCCTCTCATCCAAAAGACTTCTTCAGAATGAAGAAGTTGAAACATCTTCAAGCAACAAGAGAAGAAGCCATGTTACTTTTTATTTAGGAGTGTTATGTCTTGGTTGGCTGAGTACCTACTTCACTGGCTGTTTGGAAACAAAACAGACAAAGAGCAGAAGTGACTCAGACTAAGGTCATGGGTTAAAGTGACCAAAGAAAGGATCTTAAGCTCCAGAGCCTGGGATATGAGTTAAGCATTTGCCCCTCAGATAAGAAAAAAAAATTGCTGGTCTTTTTTTAATGTTTATCTGAAATTTCACTTATTAAATTTAAAGAACGCTTGATACAATTTCAATTATCTCAGTAGAATAAATGTATTATTTTTGCAGCAGGTCAAGGCCTTTTCTCCTTGACCTCCTGTTTTGATGATCTCAAAGAAGTGGTTGAAAAATAGATGCATAGATTAAGGATAAAGGATGTTTTTGCATTCTTTCAGTTGCTTGCCCAATTACTCATAAAATAGGAAAACTTCCCCAGTACTTTTTTATTTACAAAGTACTTGTTTGAATGCAATAATTTACATATACTACTTTTTTATATTTTAAATAGCTTTTTTTTTAAATCCAGCACTTCAGAGGCCTATCCATGACTAGATCTGTTAGCATGTACAGTCAACTGCTGTTATGTTGTCTTTATGGAAATGATTGCTCCAGTCACAACTTGAGTCCTTTCCTCAGTGACATAAAAACCCATAACATGATTGCACAAGTGCTAGAATGTTTATCATGACATCTTTCCATTCATTTTCTTTCCTCACCTTTGCATTTCCTGGCATCTGGTGCCTATCTCCACAGTCACTGCCTGAGAGGAGGGAGGCACAGATCCCAAGTCCATCATGGGGCCACAGAGACAAATTTGATAAACAATCATTGACACTCTTACTCTAGGGACAATTTAGAATTACCAATTTATAATGCAAGTTTTTGTTATGTAGTCGGAGTACCTGGAAAAAACCAATGTGCACACTGGGTGAACATGCAAACTCTACATAGAATGGCTGTGAGAATAAAGTGTAACCTTCTTGGTGTGAGCTACCAACACTAACCACTGCTCTGCCATGCCCCAGTCTGACATGATATGTGAAAAGTAGAAATATTCATCTGGGCTGCTTATAAGCCTTATAGTATAATTTGAAGTTTTTCATCAAAGACTAGAAAGTAGCAGACGTTAATTTATATGTGCAATTTCTGTTCTTTAGATTTAACATAGTGATGTTTGGTGCCTTGTTTTTCAGAATCAATACCAAACAGGATAAAAAAATAAAAAAATGTTTTTTCCTTGTGGAATTGTATGTGCGTTTTAATAAATTACTGTCAGTATCATTTTGTAATTAAAAGTTTCTGTTTGGTAGCTTAACCAATAGTTAATGCTTCACTGATGTGTGACATCCAAAGAGTATTTGTCAAACTCAAGTCATAGTGACAACTGGCTTTTTAGTTTTATGGGAAATCCATGAACATAACTAATAGAAAGTCTATATCTCCCTCAACCAAAAGGCTTCTTCAGACTGAAGAAGGTAAAATGTCTTCAACAAGCAAGATAAAAAGTCTAGTTTCCTTCTATTCAGGATTTTCATTGTCTGGATGGCTATCTGCAAAATTACTTGATGCAATTGAGTTTTGGTTCTTGCTCTAGGGCAGCATGGCAGTGCAATAGTTAGAGCTGTTGCCTGACAGCAAGAAGGTTACATGTTTAACTCCCGACCTTTCCATGTGGAGTTTTCATGTTCTCCTTGTGCATGCATAGGTTTTCTCCAAACACTATTTTCCCCCATGTGAACAATGTGTTTTATTCCTCCCAAACACATGCATGTTAGGGAAAATGGCAACAGGTGTGAGTGAGAGTGTGAATGGTTGTTTGTCTCATTTGTCTCTGTGTGTCCCTGTGAGGGACTTGTGATGTGTCCAGCATGTACCATAGTGACTGCTGGAGATAGACACATGCTCCCCCGCAACCCAGAAAACAAAAGTGAGTAAAGAGAATGGTTAAACGGATAGTTTTTGCTCTTTTTTTCCAGAATAATAATCTGCTTTTTTTTTTTATGTCCATGTTCTCTGAAAGAGTCTAAATGAACTCACAGATAAGTGAAACCACAAAAATGTTACAGTGAACTGTGAACACTGATTTCAAACATTTTTAACTACCGGTACTTGGACTGCCACTACCACTCTTTGTTATAAAAGATTATTATGTAAGCACTATCTAAAAAAATCTGTATTAGGCAATCTTATTTCTTTAAACTGAGATCAGTTTTTTTTTTTTCCTAAATGAAGCCTAATGCTTACCGTACATGTTTTTGAAGAAACTTTGCAGTTGTGTTTTCCAAACATCTTGGTCAACTAAACTTAGACCATTTGTGAATACTTCTGGTTGAGATTTTTCTGTCACTTACTAATCCCAGACACTTGACAGAGTTGCATGTGGAACAAATCACTTTCCAAGACTCTGTATTCTTTTGAACACCAAGGATAGTTTATGACTTTGGCTGTGTGTTTAGTGTCATCGTTCTGCTGCAAAACAAATTTGGTGCCAATCAGACACCTCCCTGATGGCACTGCATGATTGTTTTTCCCCCCTTTTATAGATGGCCTCCCTTCTCACCTTACAGCCATCCTCTCACACCGATGTGAATTTTTTTTTATAGAGAGAAAGGAAAGATAGAAAGTAAGACAACAAAACACAACAATTATCCACAAAAAGAGCACAAGGTAAACACACCCAACCTCCGTCTGCAATCCTGCAAAGCACATGACAAAACACAGCAAAAAAATACACATGTATAACGACTAATAATATTCATGACCTTGCAGTAGATTTCCATAAATAAACATACCCATACCTACAAATATATATATACAGTATACATACAAATACATTCACTGCATGATTGTTAAGTATTTGTTTGTATACCCAAGTCCATTTGCAGACGTGCAGCCCCAAACCTGCAACCAATCTCCACCATTCATTGTTGCCTGCTGACATTTATTAATTAATCCCTCTCCAGGCCTTCAGCAAATAAATTATAAATAAAAGTCAAAGCTACATTTTTAGTTTTGACTGATCAGTTCAAAACTCCTGCTGTCATTTATACACCACATTTCTTTTGAGTTGAGTTGTTTGAGTTTCATTGCCTCGTTTTCTAATCAAAAGTATGACTGCTTGTTCACAACTCTTCCATAAAGACCACTGTTGAAGAAACTTCTCTGAACAAATAACAATTGCACCCTGAGTCCATCAGGTTTCTGACAGTTCTGAGCTGACAACATCATAATCATTACAGACTGTTCTTAGAAAGGATATTACTGGTAAATGGTAAGTGGAGCTTATTTATATAGCGCTTTCCAGCCCCCTATGAGGGGCCCCAAAGCACTTTACAATACCAACCATCCACCCATTCATACACACATTCATACACCGGTAGCGGCAGACTGCCATGCAAGGCGCTTTCCAGTCCTACCGGGAGCAACTTGGGGTTAAGTGTCTTGCCCAGGGACACAATGACACATGGTGGGGAACCGGGATTCAAACCTCCAACCTTCCGATCGGGGGACGCCTGCCATTACCACTACGCCACGGCCACCCTGGTAACTAAAGAGTGGTTGTTTCATAAAAAAATACCTTTAGAGACTGAAAGACAGACAAAATGTGTCTAAAATTGTGAAACTCATGGCAATCAACTCAAACTCATTTTAATGTATCGTATTTTTTGGAGTATAGGTCGCACCTTTTTATAATTTTTTCATGGCCTGCGACCTATTCTCAGGTGCGACCTATATATGGATTTTTCCAATTCTTTGGCAACAATTGGATGGTGCGACCTATACTCGGGTGCGACCTATACTCCAAAAAATACGGTATGTATCTTTGTTTCTGTCTCTTAAAAAGGCTTTTCTTGTGTTTCTATAGCCCATTAAAAATGGTTGTAGTTCACCAAAGTGCTTTACAATTTAATTAAACATAATGTTAAAATACAACTTCTATCTATCTATCTATCTATCTATCTATCATCTATCTATCTATCTATCTATCTATCTATCTATCTATCTATCTATCTATCTATCTATCTATCTATCTATCTATCTATCTATCTATCTATCTATCTATCTATCTATCTATCTATCTATCTATCTATCTATCTATCTATCTATCTATCTATCTATCTATCTATCTATCTATCTATCTATCTATCTATCTATCTATCTATCTATCTATCTATCTATCTATCTATCTATCTATCTATCTATCTATCTATCTATCTATCTATCTATCTATCTATCTATCTATCTATCTATCTATCTATCTATCTATCTATCTATCTATCTATCTATCTATCTATCTATCTATCTATCTATCTATCTATCTATCTATCTATCTATCTATCTATCTATCTATCTATCTATCTATCTATCTATCTATCTATCTATCTATCTATCTATCTATCTATCTATCTATCTATCTATCTATCTATCTATCTATCTATCTATCGATGTTGTATTTTAACATAACGTTTAATTAAATTGTAAAGCACTTTGGTGAACTACAGACATTTTTAATGGGCTATAGAAATAGAATTTTACTAACTGAACAAATAAAAAAATAGTGAAGGGGTTATCAACATGTGCAGTAATCACAAACACAAAAATGGTTTAAATTGACTTGCTTTTTTCTATATACAAATTTTAACCCAAAAATGAATTTATGAATTTAAGCTGTACATAAGTTTTATTTATTGTTGACCTTGGTCCTGAACTTGATGACATCAATAGTTAGATTTCCATTAATGCAATGCATGCAGCAGAAACCAAAAATAGTACACAGACAAGGGGAAAGGGCTAGGACAAAGGATAAAGAGGCTTAGCAAAAAAAAAAAAAAAAACAGTTTTTGAAAAACACCCATAAGTGTTTTGTTTGAGTCATTATATATTAGACCAAAATGAATACTGTAGACAGACAAAAGTGACCACAGTCAGGCAAAGGTCAAATAGGAAAAAAAGCTTGGAGAAAGTGAAGAAGAGCGTACAGAGGTGGACATATCGGGGCCATCATGCAAATGTAAACACAATTCAGCAATAACCTGGAGGTCTGCCCCTCACGAACATCCACAATGACCCTTAACCGAGTGTGCTGTAGAGCAAGGGGTCAGCCATCACCAGGAATCAAGATTATACCTGCATTTTCACTGCACATATCTCCTCAAGGTTGTTCAGGAACACACATACACAGATGTCACCACAGATGCACACACATACACTTCTGGAAGCAGCCCTGTTCTCTTTCACTTCTCACATCACGACACAAATGTCACAGTGTTCCAGAGTTTCTGTGCCCTGAGTATCTGTCTGAAACCAAAAGAATACCTCCCCCTCCTCTATAAACTGGGTCCTTAAATAAACAGCCTCCCATGTTCCCAGCATCCCCTCCTACTCACCTACTCCTCCCTCCCCTTGTTCCTGGTCGCTTTGCTGTTGCTATGGAGATACCAAGCCCTGCACCTTGAAAAGTACATTTGGAAGGCATATGGGAGAGGCCGACGATAATACCCCTCATCCTAAATAAACACAAAACACAAACAAAATCTTCTGTTTCTGGAGGTCCTTGTAGTTAGCCTCGGTGTATGTGCATGTTTGTTTGTTGATTAGGGGGACGCACGTTCCAATGCCCATTGCTGGTGCATGAGCAAACAGATTGCTAGGGAAGAAAGAGTTGCATGATTCTGAAAATGGTGTAAAACTGTTCCTCTTGTAAAACTGAGAACGGAGAACTGTGTCAGTGCTACGTGGATTTTCTCATAGAGTCCAATTACAAGTTGTCATACTTAAGTGTTCATCTTCCACTTCTGTGAATTGCACATCATCACCAAGCTACAGTATTTAAGACAAGTCATAAAGTCAGAGTCAGAGTCAGAGAATCTTTATTGTCATTTGCACCGCATGTGGTACATGTGATGAAACGAGATTATGTGCACAGGGTCCCAGTTACATTCAACAACAAAATGTAAGAGAACAACAGTAATAACATCTAGGATTAACTAAGAAAAACATCAACTAGAAATACACTAAGCACTAATGTAATAGAAAAAAAATCATTACAAACAGCCGCACGAACATGAGTCTGTATGAGCAGATGGTCACAGATGAACACAGCAACAAGAAAACAGATCAGCATCAGCATGTTGTGATATTTTGCAGTGATTATTCTTATTATTTATTTATTCATGAGTCTAACAGCCTCAGGGTAGAAGCTGTTCCTCAGTCAAAGTCAAAGTCAAAGTCAACTTTATTGTCAAAACTGCAATATGTACAGGACATACACAGGATTGAAGTTGCATTTCTCTCAGTCCCTCAGTGCAACAGTAAACATTTAAACACTAAAACACTGAAACATTTAATAAACATAAGCATAAAATGAAATAATAAAGTGTAATACTGTCCTGAGTTTTTGCATAGTAGTTTTTGCATAGTAGTAGTATGAAAGTATGAAAAGTTACACCAACACTAAAACACTAAACATTTAATAAACATAAGCATAAAATGAAATAACAAAAGTGTAATACTGTCCTGAGTTTTTTGCATAGTAGTATAAAAGTGTAAAAAGTATATCTATAAAATAAAATGAAAGTTCTGGCATTGACATTTGTAATAGAGTGACAAAGCAGCATATGAAGTTTATGTACACAGTATATGTATGAGGTAGTTGATATTGGTATAGAGGTAAAGTGGCATATGCAATAAGGCTAGTAAAAAAATATATATATATATCAGCAGTAGTGTAGATATAAAAAGTAGTGTAAATGTAAACAGTAGTAATAAATGTAAACAGTAGTAATAAATGTAAACAGTAGTAATGAATGTAAACAGTAGTAATGAATGTAAACAGTGAATGTAAATTTTAGTATGAATGTAAACAGTAGTATGCCTATAGGCAGTAATGTATAATACAAACATTAGTGCAAATATAAGAAGTAGTGCAAACTGAATGAGCACATGACCGAGAGTTGAGTGAAAACCCCGTTTTGATGACACAGAGTCCAGTGTTAAAATCTTCGTGTTGTGTGGTAATGTGTGAAAGTTTTTTGTGTTAAGGCAGTACAACTGGGAGGGAGGGCAGAGCAGGTAGAGAGATAAGCATCCTGACTGCCTGATGAACAGAGCTGTCATTTAATCTGCTGGTTCGAGCCTGGAGACTCCTCAGTCTCCTCCCTGATGGCAGCAGTCTGAAGCAGCTGTGTAGTGGGTGTGTGGGATCACCTGCCATGCAGAGGGTTCCGAGTGAGGCGGTTGCTGTGTAAGTCCTGTAGTGAGGGGAAGGAGGTGCCGACAATCTTCTCAGCTGCTCTCACGATGCGCTGGAGGCTCTTGCGGCAGGATGCAGTACATGCACCAAACCACACCAGTGATGCAGCTGGTCAGGACACTTTCTATGGCACCCCTGTAGAAGGTGCACATGATGGGGGTTGAAGCTCCAGCCCTTTTCAGCTTGCGGAGAAAGTAGAGGCGCTGGTGAGCCTTCTTGGCCAGTGATGCAGTGTTCCTGCTCCAGGACAGGTCCTCTGAGACGTGCACTCCCAGGAACTTGGTGCTGTCCACTCTCTCCACTGTGGTGCTGTTGATGGTCAGAGGGGCATGTTGTGCATCCCTCTTCCTGAAGTCCACAACAATCTCCTTTGTCTTCTCCACGTTGAGAGTGAGATTGTTGT
>JBBPBX010039964.1:17797-29618 GCA_038048925.1 Garcialebias charrua | reverse complement strand
AACATGTCAAAAATTCTAATTATGTTGTAAACATACTACAAAAAGACCCAAACGTCAATCAACACCAGTAGTATTTGAATGGGTGAAAGATCTTCTGCACACAATAAAACAATAAAAACACACCGAGTCAAAGCTGTGCTGCAAATGGACCGTGTTGCTTCTTCTTCTCCCTTTGGGACTAATCTGGCTGAAAGTTTACTTTGTGAAAAAGGTGAAGTGTGAATGAACGGACAGTTTCAGACTCACCCACAGCTCCAAACATCAATGGCTGGAGAATACCTCTCCTCACCCAGCAGAAGTTCAGGCGGACGGTACCATAGCGTGATTACTTTATTAGTGTACGGTCGACTGAGGGAGAGGATTGGGTAAAAAAAAAAAAGAAAGAAACAACAGTCAGGACACATTTAAACATCTTTGCTCCCATGTGTTCCAACAAAAACACTTCAGCACCGAGCGAACAAGCAGTTTTAGGCACTACCGGGAATTCACTGAAATAGGAGCACCATCATTGGTGTCAGTCAGACACCATTGCACGACTACAACTGGTCCAGAATGCAGGAGCCCGATTTTAACCAGTACACGCAAAACTGAGCACATTACACCAGTCTTGGCCTCCCTGCACTGGTTCATCTTTAAATCCAGTTCAAAATTCTCCTGTATGTCTACAAATCTCTGAACAGTCTCGCCCCCCCATCTCTCTGATGTCCCACCACGTTCTCTGAGGTCAGTGGACCAGGTACTTCTCACAGTTCCAGGAACTCGTCTTAAACGCAGAGGTGACAGGGCCTTCTCTGTAGCAGGACCAAGACTTTGGAACGAGTTACCTCTGTTTGTCACACAGGCCCCCTCCCTCTCGGTTTTCAAATTCCGTTTAAAGACCCATTACTATTCTGTTGCTTTCAACACCAGCTGATCTGTGTTTGGTCGTTTTATTATGATCTGCAATGTTTTTATGTCTTTTGTTTTGTACTTCATTGTGTGTGTTGCCTGTTGTTTGTTCAGCACTTTGGTTTGGCCTTGTTCCTGTTTAAAGTGCTTTATAAATAAAATGGTATGGTATGGTATCATTCAGCTCACAATGAAGTGTTATATCGCATCAGGTTTATGGTTCATTAAGTACCCTTTTATTGCTTTATTTATAATTTAAAAAAATTGTGGTCTTACCTTTCTTCAGAATTGTAAAGTCGAGCCAATCCAAAGTCAGCCAGTTTGATCTGACCTCTGCACACACAAACACATCTGAGGTTAGAAACTTTGACAAGTCTTTTTTTCAACTAGCGCCCATTTGAAATGCTTTCCCCTCCCAGCTTTAATCAGGATAGACTGTATTTTTTATAAATAACACAGATAGTTAAACAACGAAAAGCACAAGTAACCTTTGTTACTGTTTAACAGCTGTAAGCAGTAAAGTTCAGTTGTTTCTGAAAAGACACCAGAAATGTCGACATAAGAGAGAGAACAATATTTTACTGAACGCTTCCTACCTGTTGTTGAGAAGTATGTTGGAGCATTTGATGTCTCTGTGCAGGAAGTTTTTCTTGTGGCAGTAGTCCAGACCTTCCAGCAGCTGCCGCATGAAGCTGCGGATGTGTTCATGGGAGAACTGGACCAGGCCGGACTCCAGAAGGCCCATCAGGTCATGGTCCATGTACTCAAACACCAAGTAAAACGCACCTAACAGCAAAGGAAATGTTTGGTTTTAAAGTTGCATGAAGTGCAGGCATTAAAGTTAGAAAGTGGGCATGTGATAGAAAAAAGGCTCAGAAAACCTAACCTCGCTTCAAATGCATTCACATTAGAAAACATTACCGAAACAACTAAACTACAAGTTACAATATTTGTTATTTTCACTTAAGACGCTGTAAATTATTACCAAGTCATAAAACCCGTGTTGCTCTGCTCTCTGTGACTTGAAGCTGATAAAGTGAATAGTCATTGTGACCACAGCAACATCATAGATTTACATGTTTTTCATAGAAATAAACCATTGAACTGTTTAAATCTTCAGGTGGCTGAAAACATTTATTAACGCTGCCAAGCTCTTGCTCTCAATAACTGCAGAATTTTGTGTGCAAAACATGAACTGACCTGATATGACAGAAATATACGGACTGTGACACAGCAAAAGTAAAAATGGATAGGAATGCATGGATCTATGCTCTTCTTTGTCTGTGTGCAAGAACCTGCTGGTGGATAAATAATAAAGAGGAATCAGCAAAAGTGCAGAAGACTGGCTCTGTACTTCAACATGGCAGAGAAACTGAGGCATTGTTTGGTTTTGCAGGGACACTGCATGTTTGTAATCCAGTATAGAGCTGCAATTTCTAACCCGAGCCAGGCCCGACCCAAAATTCAGGGTTGGGCCAAAATTCATGTGCTTCATGGGCAGGCTGGGTCGGTCTTGGACTTTTGATGTGGTTTTAAAACGGGAGAACTCACTCTACAACGCCAGCAAAGTGAAACCTGCTGTGTCAGGTCAGGTGCACGCTCTCCAGTACAGGTAGTGAAAACCAGTGTAACTTAGTGTCTGTCCAGTAAGTTTGTGAGAACATTGTGTTTGTGTAAATCTGGTGATTAAAAGCTGCCACAGATAGCATATTTAATGTTTTGTTAAGCAGCCATGAGCTTTCTTATTGTTGTTAATGTTGTCTTCTAATAAATCAAATTATGGTAAGCTTTTAAGCTGGCATGATCTCTCTAGTAAAGACCCAAGTCAAAACACAAGAATAATTAGGGATGCACGATATAAAAGACGCCGTTTTTGTATGACAACCCAGCAGTGTTAATTTTGTCGACTAATTATTTTCGTCGACTAAATGTTTTCATTGATTTGTCGACTAAAATTAGACTAAAACAAAAAAAATTCTGATGACTAAGTAATGACTAAAACTAAATGATGTTTTAGTCACATGACTAAGACTAAAACTAAATTAAAAATAGCTGTCAAAATTAACACTGCAACCCAGTGACAAGGATGTCTGCAGTGCCAGCACAACGTGATGACGTCACGCGTGCCTACCTGATCTGATCACGGTGGAGAGGAAGAAGTCAAAATGTCGGCGGTGTGGGAGTTTTTTTTTGAGGATGTCAGATTCAGAAGATTTTTGGACTACGTTGAGCCTCGCTACATCGTCCCCAGTCAGAGATATTTTTCAAACGTAGCCTTACCAGAGTTACAAGCCGCCATTTCCGACGTCACTGAGAAGCTAATAGCTGATAGCACTTGGGTGAGTTTTACCCCACAAACATTTAGACGTCGTGTTAGCCCCGTTAGCATGATTAGTCTCACGGCGCAATGGATAGTCAAAAACTTGAGTGCAGAGGATCCACACTGCAGCTGGAACCTGGAACAAGCCTCCACAGGTGAGACAGCATCGCAGGCGACTAATGCTAATAAATAACATTAACTTTACATTTAATATAAGTTAAAGTGCTATGCATATCATATGGCTGTTACTGAATAGATGTCACCAGCTGTTACAGCTGTTGCACAATTCTTGTAGCAAATAAGAATAAATAAAAGGGCTATGTTCTGACAAAGGAACATATATTTTTTTTAATCTGTATCGGTTATCGGCCAAAAATCAAATATCGTGCATCCCTAAGAATAATGATGTTTGGTTATCATTAAATGAACAATTCTTGTTAAAAAGCACGTACTCTTCAGCCCCAAGTTATTTACACAAGAGCAAAGAGGAACTTAAATTCACACTATGGCGTCCCTGCTCTCAGACATGCTGACGTTTTGACTTTGACAAACACTGATTCAACAGCTTCCTCGATAATGACGTTTTACTAAAAACTATCTATTTTTTCCTTCGTCATTGACTAGTTTACCTTTATCCTTTTTGAAATCCAGTGCATCCTGTTTGTCAGTGACAATTTCCTTCATGTTGACAACGCTGCGGTGTTTGAGCTGCCGCAAGATCTTGATCTCCCTGATGGCCGTGATGGGGAAACCCTCCTTTTCATTGTCCAGGCGCACTTTCTTCAAAGCAACAAGTTCACCTAAAATAAAAACAGAGAACACATACATGTTTAGATGGAAATTTACCTCAGTCCTTTATTTTTATATAAAAATGAGATTAGTGGCACTGTAGTTGACGTCTAGTATATATATGCTTACCAGTGTCTTTGTCCTTTGCTTTGTACACTTGGCCATAAGTGCCTTCTCCTATGATGCCAATGATGTCAAATTTGTCTACACAGCGTTTGCCCCAGTCACTCAGGTTGTGTCTGCGCTCACCGTATCGTGGGCAACAAATCCTGGAAACCATAAGCGTAAGACTTGATATAAGATTAATGAAAGGACAAAATTCAATAGGTGATTTATTTAAAACAAACAGACTTTGGTCTCTTCTTAAGGGCTGTTTGTGGTGCTGTGGGAGGCTGCCTGACGGGGGACTGCGGAGGTGAGGAGTCGCCGCCGAGCAGAGTCGGTGGTAGAGGAAGGTCGATAATGGAAGTCCGGATGCGAACTTCTTTCTCCTTTCTCGATGGCCTCTGGGGAGGGGTGGACCTCTTTGGACTGACAGAGAAAAACAATTTAAAAAAGTTACTGCCTAAAAAAAAAGTACAGTAAACATCTTTTTCTAAAAATGCACTCATAGCACTCAATGTTCCCTCTAATTTTTCATGTGTCTGGGCATACACACAAGCTCTCTGAGCACACTGAGGACCACTATGAGCAACATCAGGAGTGCGCACTATGGCCACACACGTTATAAACCTGGGATCATAGAAAGTTACATGGCTTATTAAAAGAATCAGATTACAGCAGCAACTTCCATGAGTTTGCTTTTAATATAAGTGATTTTGCAGCTCCCAGCTGAATGCATGCAGCTCAAAAACCAGTTTTATTTAACTACAGACTTTATTATTTTATTTGAATTAGACGTTTTAACCCTTTAACTTTATTTATTCATGTTCCTGAGAGGGAAAATCAACCTTCTTAATTAAACTGTCAGCCTCAAATAAATATACATTATCTAATTTAGAGGTTTATTTTAATGCTTGTAGGTTTTTGTTTAAAATCTCCACATTATTTTTTTAATGACAAAATATTTATTATCAAAGTCAAAGTCAACTTTATTGTCAGAACTGCAATATGTACAGGACATACACAGGATTGAAATTGCGTTTCTCTCAGTCCCTCGGTGCAACAGTAACCATCTAAACACTAAAACATTTAATAAACATAAGCATAAAATAGTAAAAGTGTAACACTGTCCTGAGTTTTTTCATAGTAGTATAAAAGTATGAAAATTTACACCAACACTGAAACACCAAACACCCCTAAAACACCAAACACCCAATGAACATAAGCATAAAATGAAATAATAAAAGTGTAATACTGTCCTGAGTTTTTTCATAGTAGTATAAAAAGTATATCTATAAAATAAACTGAAGGTTCTAGCATTGACATTTGCAAAGAGTGGCACAGCAGCATATGAGTTAATGTACACAGTATATGTATGAGGTAGTTGATGTTGGTATAGAGGCAAAGTGGCATATGCAGTAAGGCACATTGGGCATCCTTAAATAAGGCTAGTCAGGGAATACTGTATATGTATCAGCAGTAGTGTAGATATAAAAGTAGTGTAAATGTAAAAAAAAACATTTATTTTTTATTGACAAAATATTTATTTTACTGTAAGTTTTTAAAAAGTGTATTTTCCTCCATTGGTCCCTGGGTCAACATCTGCAGAGTTCAGAAACTGATGCTTGGTTCTGCTCTTCCTCTTTATCACGTGACTTTATCGTGCACTGACCTCTATTCAACTTCTGTGTCTTTTTCTTATTTTTCCTGCAGATTTGGTGCTTGACAAATAACTTGGAGCCTCCTTCAGAAAGGAGGGGGATTGTTTATGTGTTCAGCGGTGTGTGTGTGTGTGCGTGTGTGCAGCTTCTCGCTGTAACGCGCTTGATATTTGACTTTATTCAGATAAAACATTCTATTCTATTTTAACTTCTTTTTATTGCACCTTTATGCCAAAGCATTTTCCTAGTCAGTGAATTTTATTCTTTGACAATGGCAATAATAAACTGATTCTGATAAAAGACATGGTGTGGATTATTGATCATAACTCTGATTTTACTTGACCTAACAACGAGATTTAAAATCCGTAGTTTTAACACTACTACCGGTAATTGACCCACGTACCTGTCCCGGTGTGAAAAACTCAGTCTTCTGCATGATCTGACTGTGAAGCCGCATATACACATGCTTGCTGCTCTAAGACCCGCCTTCCTGTTAGTGATTGGTCAAAACAACGTGAGCTTCAATGTGATTGGATGTAATCGCTGTCCATCAATCATTTTAAGTTGAGGTGGACTGGCGGGCTGACCATACCCAATCAGATACCGCACTTGTGTGATGTGTTCAAGGCGTATAGGACATACTGCCAACATTCAGTTTAATTTGGATGCACGCAAAGATTTTATTGTGCGCTGAGAATGTACGGGCAGTGCGCAATTGCGCACGCATGCAGCTTAGAGGGAACATTGATAGCACTGTACAGGTAGTCCCCGATTTACGAGCGCTCTGATCTGCGAGGTTCCAGACTTACGAGCTGCACATTTTTGGAAAAAACGAAAAAAATACTGAGTTTTCATGTGTTTTTTCACTTCAGTTAGCAAGTTAAGCATATAAACACACGTTTCCGATCATTTTTATGCACTCAAAAGTAGTTTTTAGATGAAAATAGAGTGTTTTTAGGTGCGCTAGCGAAAACCGTTCCAATTTACGAGCGGATTTCCGGATTTACGAGCGAAATGGCGGCCGTTCCAAATTACGAGATTTCCGGTTTACGAGCGCCTCGCTGTGACGGATCTCGCTCGTAAATCGGGGACTACCTGTATAGAAGATACATACATACAGTCTGTTCTGTACAGTCTGTTCGAACCACTCCCCTCAGGCAGGAGGCTTCGGTCAATTGGGACCAGAACCTCCCGCCATAAAAACTGTTTCTTCCCCTCTGCTGTCAGACTCTTGAACACTCATAACCATGCTACCTCATAACTTGCCTTGGTCGCTGTATTTTGTATTTGTTCTTTGTATTTTGATTGGGAATCACTGTATCACTGTATTTTGATTGCACCACTCTAATTGTGATGTTTCTTAGTAGTTTTTGTTCACTGAATATTGTATTGATTGTATTGATGTTTTATGGTCTATGTTTTTTGTGTCTTATGTTTTTATATTTTAAGCACCGTTATGCCGAAGCAAATTCCTAGTCTGTGAATCCTGTTCATTGACAATGGCGATAATAAACTGAATCTGAATCTGAAGATCAAATTAACAAAACTTTCATATGTAATCATCGATAAACCCTAAAGAAAGTGTTTAAAAGTTATCAGATGCTCCTCAGGTAATAATTCTTTTTCTAATATCTGTGCACAAACCCACTTACAATTCATGAAGGGGCAAAGTTTAAAAGTGTCAATTTATATAGAACTGTTACTGTTATTACGAACACCATGTTCAGGCATAAGGGTGTCCATATGTGCTCTTGGCACCAGGACACCCTAGGTCGCAGTTCGATGATCGACTTTGTTGTCGTCTCATCTGATCTGCGGCCGCATGTCTTGGACACTCGGGTGAAGAGAGGGGCGGAGCTGTCAACTGACCACTACCTGGTGGTGAGTTGGCTCCGATGGTGGGGGAGGATGCCGGTCAGACCTGGCAGACCCAAACGTATTGTGAGGGTCTGCTGGGAACGTCTGGCAGAGTCTCCCGTAAGACGGAGCTTTAACTCCCACCTCCGGGAGAGCTTTGAACACGTTCCGAGGGAGGCGGGGGACATGGAGTCCGAGTGGGCCGTGTTCCGCGCCTCTATTGTCGAGGCAGCTTATCGGAGCTGTGGCCGCAAGGTTGTTGGTGCCTGTCGTGGTGGCAACCCTCGAACCCGGTGGTGGACACCGGCAGTGAGGGATGCTGTCAGGCTGAAGAAGGAGTCCTATTGGGCCTTTTTGGCTTGTGGGACCCCGGAAGCAGCTGATAGGTACCGGCAGTCCAAGCGGCATGCGGCTCGGGTGGTTGCTGAGGCAAAAACTCGGGCGTGGGAGGAGTTCGGAGAGGCCATGGAGAATGACTTCCGTACGGCTTCGAGGCGATTCTGGTCCACCATCCGGCGTCTCAGGGGGGGAAAGCGGTACGCGACCAACACCATTTATGGTGGGGATGGCGTGCTGTTGACCTCAACTCGGGATGTTGTGAGTCGGTGGGCGGAATACTTCGAAGACCTCCTCAATCCTACTGGCACGTCTTCCACTGAGGAAGCGGAGCCTGGGGACTTTGGGTCGGGTTCTCCGATCTCTGGTGCTGAGGTCACCGAGGTGGTTAAAAAGCTCCGCGGTGGCAAGGCTCCGGGGGTGGATGAGATTCGCCCGGAGTTCCTTAGGGCTCTGGATGTTGTAGGGTTGTGTTGGCTTACGCGACTCTGCAATATCGCGTGGACATCGGGGGCAGTTCCCTTGGATTGGCAGACTGGGGTGGTGGTTCCCCTATTCAAAAAGGGGGACCGTAGGGTGTGTTCCAACTATAGGGGGATCACACTCTTAAGCCTCCCTGGTAAGGTCTATTCAGGGGTTCTGGAGAGGAGGGTCCGTCGGATAGTCGAACCTCGGATTCAGGAGGAGCAGTGTGGTTTTCGTGCTGGTCGTGGAACACTGGACCAGCTCTACACCCTCAACAGGGTCCTGGAGGGTGCGTGGGAGTTTGCCCAACCAGTTTACATGTGCTTTGTGGACTTGGAGAAGGCATTCGACCGCGTCCCTCGGGGGGTTCTGTGGGGGGTACTCCGGGAGTATGGGGTACCAGGCCCTTTGATAAGGGCTGTTAGGTCCCTGTACGACCGGTGTCAGAGCTTGGTCCGCATTGCCGGCAGTAAGTCAGGCTCGTTTCCGGTGAGAGTTGGACTCCGCCAAGGTTGCCCTTTGTCACCGATTCTGTTCATAACTTTTATGGACAGAATTTCTAGGCGCAGCCAAGGTGTTGAGAGGATCCGTTTTGGTGACCTTAGAATCGCTTCTCTGTTTTTTGCAGATGATGTGGTCCTACTGGCTTCATCAGTTCGTGATTTACAACTTTCACTGGAGCGGTTTGCAGCCGAGTGTGATGCGGCCGGGATGAGGATCAGTTCCTCCAAATCCGAGGCCATGGTCTTGAGCCGGAAAAGGGTAGCATGCCCTCTCCGGGTCGGGGAGGAGGTCCTGCCCCAAGTGGAGGAGTTTAAGTATCTCGGGATCTTGTTCACGAATGAGGGAAAACTGGAGCGTGAGATCGATAGGCGGATAGGTGCAGCGTCCGCAGTGAAGCGGGCGCTGTACCGGTCTGTCGTGGTGAAGAGAGAGCTGAGTCAAAAGGCAAAGCTCTCAATTTACCGATCGATCTACGTTCCCACCCTCATCTATGGTCATGAGCTTTGGGTTATGACCGAAAGAACAAGATCTCGGATACAAGCGGCTGAAATGAGTTTTCTCCGCAGGGTGGCTGGACTCTCCCTTAGAGATAGGGTGAGAAGCTCAGTCATCCGGGAGGGACTCGTCCCCCGATCGGAAGATTGGCGGTTCGAATCCTGGTTCCCTACACCATGTGTCGTTGTGTTCTTGGGCAAGACACTTAACCCTGAGTTGCTCCCGGTAGGACTGGAAAGCACCTTGCATGGTAGTCTGCCGCTACCGGTGTATGAATGTGTGTAGCATTCAATATATGTGTAGCACTTTGAGATTTTCACTAATGAAAAGTGCGTTATAAATTGAATTCATTATTATTATTATTATTATTAGAGCCGCTGCTTCTCCACATCGAGAGGAGCCAGTTGAGGTGGCTCGGGCATCTGGTTAGGATGCCTCCTGGACGCCTCCCTGGTGAGGTGTTCCGGGCATGTCCCACCGGGAGGAGGCCTAGAGGAAGACCCAGGACGCGCTGGAGGGACTATGTTTCGGCTAAGGCTTTTGACTTGGGACCCGAAGGACGCGGGTTCGCGCCCCGGCCACTACACACCTTGGGGTGTCTATGAGTGCACACCTAATTCTCCAGCTCCCCGAGCGCTGACTACGGCTGCTCGCTGCACCACCTGGTGGTGGTTGGGTTAAAGGCAGAAGACCAATTTCGTCTGTCAAGTATGGGAAACATACACAGATGACAAATGTGACAAATTATTAATTATTTCTCGGCTGGCCTGGGAACGCCTTGGGATTCCCCCGGAGGAGCTGCTCCAAGTGGCTTGGGAGGGGGAAGTCTGGGCCTCCCTACTTAGGCTGCTACCCCCGCGACCCGACCCCGGATAAGCGGAAGAAGATGGATGGATGGATGTTACTGTAATTAGCCTTTTTTTCTGAGGTTTTAACTTCAAAAAGCAAATGCGTCATATGTATTCAGATGTAAACAAATATAATAAACATTTAAATAAAAATGAATCAAACATAAAAAACATGTCTTGAAATATGATATAAATGCAGCTAGTGTGACTGAGGCTCCTCACCTGTTCTGAGCGGCGCCCAGCAGTAAAGGCGGTAAAGGCAGGGGGGGCAGCGTGGACGTCTTGTGGAGTGGTGTCTGGCGAACGGGGCTGCGTGAAGGAAGTGAAACTGGCGATTTTGCCAGGGAGGGGGGATTTTCAGGAAGCTGAATAGTCATTTCTGCCTGAGGTGGTGGTGGTGGGAGAACCTGGATGGCTAGACTGGGTGGCACAGGAGGGGAGGGCTCAGGAGGAGGTAGTGCAGGTGAAGAAGGTAAAGATTCTGCAACTTGCTCTTCAGCACTAGGACCATCGGGGGGTAACTGTGCAGCAGGCGGAGGCTGAGTTTCTACTTTTGCTAACAAGTCTTTTTCTAGCTGCGGGGGTTCGGCGGCTTTAGCAGGCCGGGACGGCGCAGAGCTCGAAGCTTTGTTTGTCGACGGAAGAGACGACGCCGCGCCGCCAGCACTGGCACGAGCAGCCGCCTCAGCAGCCATGCGCTCCTTTTTCTTGCGGGTGAGCTCCGCGCCCAAACTGGAGTTGAGGGGCAGACGGGAGGAGGGAGGGGAGCGGCTTGCTGCTCGACTACTGTGGGAGTTGCCCCCTGCTCTCTTGGTTCGGGAACGAGAGGAGGAGCGGCGAGAAGAGTAGTGCGGCGGAGAACGACTTCTGGATCGATCCGAGCGCCTGGTGAGATAAACAGAATGAGCACAACAAGCTGAATCCTGGTCACAAAAAACACCCTTTTCCATTTAAAACAAATAAAAACACTTTTTTGGTCATACCAAAACTTCACAAGAAGCGAACATCAATTTCAAAACTTTTTTTCTTGCAGGGTGCAGTTGTCCTCAAAAAATGGATTTTAAACAAAAATGATGATAAATGTCAAGCGTTTAACATTTGCTTTCTCCAAAACAGTTGCTGCACGTGCACACCATGACTCAGTGATTATTTATCGTTAGATCATAGCATTACAAACTGAAGAAAAAAAAATACTAAATTATGTAAAAGGTGAGGACAGTAAACTTCCATTTGTTGGTATTGCAATCAGGTCTACTTCTGTTTTGTTTATTTTTACCCTAAAGCTTTTAACTAAACTCCAACATGGAAACAAGCTCATCCTCTATCCTGAAAAGAAAATTTCAACAAGTTGGCAAAACTTCAAACCTACAATCCAGGTTAAGCGCAATCATTAAATATGATTATCAAAAGGTAGTTTGACTGGTTTAATGTGCAAATAAGCAGGAGTGCCTGCAAAAAGTATTTCAAGGAGACTGTGGACAGAAAGGGGCAGCAGATAAGAGTTAAGGAGCCAACACTTCCTGTCTGGTTAAGAAGGCCTACCAGCGTCTCTACTT
>JBBPBX010039964.1:3862-14140 GCA_038048925.1 Garcialebias charrua | reverse complement strand
AGACATTTGAGATAAAATTCGATTTTTTATTCATTTTTTAAGACACGCTATACTGTTGCGCTAGCTTCGAGATAGCTTCGATTTTGTTCAATGTAATGTAATTTATATCTCTTAAACCACTCGGTGGATATTTTTTCTGCTGCCAGAGTGTAATTATATAGGTTTTATTTACCAACTGATGGCCTGTAGAAGACATTTGCCCTCCTCCACCCGCCCTCCATCCTCACCGACTGTCTCATTGAGCTTAATCACTGGTTTTCTAACAATTTCCTTCAACTAAACAGCAACAAAACAGAAGTCATTCTCGTCGGTACCAAAAACTCTATTTCAAAATCAGAACATCTTCTCGTCCCCCTTAACAACTCTCTGCTATCCCCCTCCCCTCAGGTCAAGAGCCTCGGTGTCATCCTCGACACCACTCTTTCCTTCACTTCACACATCAACAATATTACTCGGTCTGCCTATTTCCACCTCCGTAATATTAACCGTCTCCGTCCTTCTCTCACGCCCCGCTCCACAGCCATCCTGGTGCACAGTCTTGTGACTTCCCGTATTGACTACTGCAACTCCCTTCTCTACGGCCTCCCCAACAAATCTCTCCACAAGTTACAGATGGTCCAGAACTCAGCTGCCCGTGTCATCACTCAAACCTCCTACTATAACCACATCACTCCTGTCCTGCAGCAGCTCCACTGGCTCCCGGTTAAATCACGCATCATCTTCAAAATTCTACTTCTCACGTTCAAAGCTATCCACAACCAGTGTTAATTTTGACAGCTATTTTTAATTTAGTTTTAGTCTTAGTCATGTGACTAAAACATCATTTAGTTTTAGTCATTACTTAGTCATCAGAATTTTTTTTGTTTTAGTCTAATTTTAGTTGACAAATCAATGAAAACATTTAGTCGACTAAATCTACAGTCAATTAAGTCGACTAAGTTATACATAGTAAAAACTTTTCATCAATTCTCTGTAGTTACTAAAACAAAACAATGTTTTAACCATAATATTAATCTTAATATGCAATACATACAACAACAAATAAAACTTTTTTCAAACATTATTTGTCTAACCTTGCTTTTAACAGTAAAACTACAAGCAGTACTTGAATCCAGTGTTAATTTTGACAGCTATTTTTAATTTAGTTTTAGTCTTAGTCATGTGACTAAAACATCATTTAGTTTTAGTCATTACTTAGTCATCAGAATTTTTTTTGTTTTAGTCTAATTTTAGTTGACAAATCAATGAAAACATTTAGTCGACGAAAATAATTAGTCAACAAAATTAACACTGTCCACAACCTTGCCCCTCCTTATCTATCCGACCTCCTACAAATCTCCATCCCATCACGCTCTCTCAGGTCCTCCTCTTCACTACAACTCCATGTACCCTCTGCCCGCCTCTCCACCATGGGGAGCAGGGCCTTCACCTGCTCTGCCCCTCACCTCTGGAACGCTCTACCGCCCGACCTTCGAAACACCACCTCCCTTTCTCTGTTCAAGACTGCCCTGAAAACCCATCTCTTTAGACTAGCTTATCATTAACTTTACTAAATGTATTTTTATCTTCCATTTTATATCCTTTATGTATTTTATATTTCAATTTGTCGCTGATAATGTTTGCTCTGTATTCACTGTGTTGGTTTGTTAAGTGTCCTTGGGTGTCATGAAAGGCGCTTTTAAATAAAATGATTATTATTATTATATTATTATTTGAGATTAAATTTGATTTTTTTATTAATTTTTTAAGACAGGCTACACTGTCACGCTAGCTTAGAGATAGCTTCGATTTTGTTCAATGTAAAGTAATTTATATCTCTTAAACCACTTGGTGGATATTTTTTCTGCTGCCAGAGTGTAATTATAGGGGTTTTATTTACCGACTGATGGCCTGTAGAAGACATTTGAGATTAAATTCGAATTTTTTATTCATTTTTTAAGACGCAACCATGTGGACCTAGCTTCGGTTTAGCTCTGTATATTTCGTAATTTATAGCTCCAAAACCACTCGGTTGATATTTTTTCTGCTGCAAGAGTGTAATTATAGGGGTTTTATTTACCGACTGATGGCCTGTAGAAGACATTTGAGATTAAATTTGATTTTTTATTCATTTTTTAAAACGCAACCGTGTGGACCTAGCTTCGGTTTAGCTCTGTATATTTCGTAATTTATAGCTCCTAAACCACTTTCAACCATTTCAACCAAAAAATAAATAAACAATATTCTTGTCCTTACTTCTGAGTCAGAGTCAGAGAGTCTTTATTGTCATTTGCACCGCATGTGGTACATGTGATGAAAACGAGATTATGTACACGGGGTCCCAGTTACATCCAACAACAAATGCAAGAGAAAAACAGTAATAACATCTAGAATTAACTAAGAAAAACATCAACTAGTAATACACTAAGCCTAATATAGTGGGAATAAACAGCAGCACGAACATGAGTTTGTATGAGCAGATGGTCACAGATGAACACAGATGAACACAGCAACAAGAAAACAGATCAGCATCAGCATGATGTGATATTTTGCAGTGTTTATTTTTTATTTTATTTTTATTTATTCATGAGTCTAACAGCCTCAGGGTAGAAGCTGTTCCTCAGTCTAGTGGTTCTACACTTGATGCTCCTCAACCTCCGTCCTGAGGGGAGTGGGGCAAAGAGTGAGTGTGCTGGATGAGTGAGGTCTTTCATGATGCAGGTGGCTCTTTTCCTGCATCTGGAGGTGTAAATGTCTGTGATGGTGGGGAGACTGACTCCAACAGACTTCTGTGCAGCCTTCACCACTCTCTGTAGAGCTTTCCTCTCTTCAACTGTGCAGCCTCCATGCCACACGTTGATGCTGGAGCACAGGATGCTCTCCACTGCACACCTGTAGAACGAGGTGAGAACTGGGCTGCTCAGACCAGCACGTCTCAGCCGTCTGAGGAAGTAGAGTCTCTGATGACCTTTCTTGATCAGGCTGGTGGTGTTGTTGCTCCAGCTGAGGTTATCATTCATGTGTACACCCAAGTATTTGTAGCTGGAGACCACTTCCACTGCAGACCCACCTATTTTCAGTGGGGCATGGGTGTGTTTGTTCCTTCTGAAGTCCACAATCATCTCCTTTGTCTTCTTCACATTCATGTGAAGATTATTCTCTTTGCACCAGCTCTCCAGGTGTTCCACCTCCTGTCTGTAGCTGGACTCATCATTGTTTGTGATGCATCCCACCACCGCTGTATCATCTGCAAACTTAACAATATGACAGCCTGGAAGTGTGGCTGTACAATCATATGTGAGCAGAGTGAACAGAAGGGGGCTCAGCACACATCCCTGAGGAGAGCCAGTGCTGAGGGTTATGGTGGAGGAGGAGAAGTTGTGGATCTTCACGGACTGTGGTCTGTCTGTTAAGAAGTCTAGTATCCAGTTACAAATAGAGGGGCTTAGTCCAAGTGTAGATAGTTTGTCTATCAGAGTTTGGGGGATCATGGTGTTGAAGGCAGATGTGAAGTCCACAAAGAGCAGACGCACGTATGAGTCCTTCTGATCCAGGTGGGTGAGAGCAGTGTGGACCACGGAAGAAATGGCGTCCTCTGTTGATCGGTTCTCACGGTATGCGTATTGATGAGGGTCCTCGTTGATGTTGACGGTTGCCTTGATGTGGGACATGACCAGTTTCTCAAAACATTTAGCGACTATCGGGGTGAGGGCCACTGGTCTATAGTCATTCAGACCAGTCACTGTGGAGCTCTTTGGGACTGGGATGATGGTCGCGGTCTTCAGGCAGGTGGGAACTGACTCCAGTGCAAGTGAGGTGGTGAAGATGTCAGCCAGCACCTCACAGAGCTGGTCCGCACATTCCTTCAGAACTTTCCCTGGGATGTTGTCTGGTCCGGTTGCTTTATGAGGATTAATCTTTCTGAGACTGCCTCTCACTTCTGCTGCGGTCACTCTGAGATGCTCTTCATCTGGTGATGAGGTGAGTCTGGTGCTAGCTGGTCTGTTTGGATCATCAAAACGTGCATAAAACTTATTGAGGGCATCAGGCAGAGATGGGTCCCTGGGGCATTGTTTGTTCTTGCCTTTGTAATCTGTTATGCATTTAATACCCTTCCACATGCTCCGTGGGTCTTGTGAGGTGAACTGTCCCTCGATCCTCTGTGCATACGTGGCCTTGGCCTTCTTAATGCCATCCTTCAGTTCTTTCCTGCTCTTTCTCAGCTCCTCTTTATCTCCTGACTTGAATGCAGTGTCCCTGGCTGCTAGCAAGGCGTGAACTTCTTTATTTAACCAGGGTTTCCGGTTCGGGTAGGATTTAACATATTTTTTTATGGATACATTTTCAGAGCATGTACTGATGTAGCCCAGGACTGAGGAAGCGTACAGTTCCATGTCCACTGAACTTCCATCAGTAGCTGCTTCTCTGAAAACAGACCAGTTTGTCTTCTCAAAACAGTCTCTCAACATGGGGGAACTATCTTGAGGCCAGATTGTTATCTCTCTTTGTTCCGGCTTGGAGCGCCTGAGTGGGGGGAGTTCTCTTGGTGCCAGGATCAGAGACTCGTGATCGGAAGCTCCGAGCGGTGGGCGTGTCTTCGCCGTGTATGCCCCCTTTACATTTGTGAAGACTTGGTCGAGCGTTTTATCTCCTCTCGTAGCTGTGAAGACGTTCTTATTGAAGGCTGGGAGGGAGACTTGAAGATCTACGTGATTGACGTCTCCGCAAACAATGAAGAGCCCCTCAGGATATTTACATTGCAGCGAGGTGAGTAAGTCATGAATTTCTCCCTGGGCGTCATTAGCATTAGCATCGGGTGCTATGTAAATAGCTGTTATTAAAATCACAGCATGGTCGCGAGGAAGGTAATGCGGCCTACATCTTACTGTGATCAACTCGACGGCAGCTGAACAAAGCCTTTTAATCACGGAACAGTTCGTGCACCAGTCTTTGTGCACGTAAATACAAACACCGCCGCCTCGTGTTTTCCCTGTAGTCTCGGTGCACCGGTCCGTTCTGAAAAAGAGCCTATTATCCAGCTCGTAAACAGAGTCTGGTGTGTCCTCCGAGATCCACGTTTCTGTCAGGCAGAGCACGGAGCACCTTCTCATCTCCTCCGACGTGGTCACTCTCAAACGAAGTAGATCCATTTTGTTGTCCAGCGAGCGGACGTTAGACAGAAAAAGAGCCGGCATCGGGGGTCTACCGGTTTTAGCGTCTGCCCGCAGTCTCGTCATAATTCCTGCACGGCAACCTCTCTTCTTTCCACGAGAGCACCGCTTCCTTTTCTTTCCCCTGGAGCGCATCTGCTTCCAGAAGGACGTTCTTAGCAGCTCCAATCTTCCGAGCTCTGATTTGAGTTCGTTGCTGATTTCAGCTGTGCCCTGTGGTAAATCCGCTCCGATTCTTAACAGTTCAGTTCGGCTATAATTCACCCGCAAAAAACGCGCAGAGTCAGGTACAAAAACACTATTAAAATTACTAAAAACTAGAGATGAACCGGGAACTCGTGAAGCTGCGGCTGCTCTGAGCGCGGCCATCTTGGTAAACTTGATCTTGGTAAACTTGGACTTCTTGGTGAAGTCAATCCTGTGTTCGTTCAGGTCGCTGTCGTTGTAATCCTCCTGACAAATCACGGAGTTGGTCGTTGACGCTTCTGTTGGTAAAATCCTGCCTTTTCATCCGGAGAAACCTCACCCAAGCTCTGAAAGCTGGTTTTTTTTGGTGCAGGAAATCGATGTCCAGACAAACTGGAGTTCGAACAACAACCGCACACACAAATATGAACCATTATTGGACCTCTTTCGCTTCAATACAATTCTATACAATACAACAACTTCCGACTACGTTGCCCCCTCCGGCTACGTCACGTGTCACGTGACTCCAAAACCGCACGGTTTTTTAGGCTGTGTTTTCCCCCTGATTTGTGGCTGTAAGGTTCTTACAATTAATTTAGAAAGCAGGGAGGATTATCAAAATTACTGTATTACCTCTAAATATTATTTTTCTGCCCAAAAAACCAACATGAAACATGCACTTTAAAATGACTCAACACTAGTAATGTATTACAGAAAATATACATAGATTAGGCACACTTGGTATTGCAGACCATTGCATTAGTTAATACATTCAGCAAGTACTTTTACTTTAATACTTTAAGTATTTTTAAAATCAAGTACTTATTTACTTTTAATTAAGTAAAAACATTAATATGGTACTTCTACTTTTACTAGAGTACATTTTTGTCTGCTTATTTGTACTTTTACTGAAGTACAGAGTTTGAGTACCGGTACTTTCTCCACCTCTGATGAGATCACAGATCTCTTTTGCAAGGGAGGCCTGGCCCTGAAGACATTCTAACATGCATGTTTTTGATCTGTGGGAGTGTTCTATGATATTTCAGATATCATATTTTATTCGTGAAAAGGTAGGCACACACCCACTTGTTCGGAAGAAAACAAACACATAGACTTAATTAAAAATAATGAATATTTATTAAAGAAGTCTTGTGACAGAAAAAGGAAAAAACACATACAGTTGTACAAATCACCTCAGATGTACATGTTCAACACACACACAAGTTTCCTGCTAAGATTTAAAAGTGTCTGTTTAATCTCGCCACAGTAAAACTTAAAATACACACAATCTCAAAACATTGACGTGTAACAAGTTACAGTTATCTCCTCACCTTTGACACTGAAACAGGGGAGCCGCACTGTTCAGCGGGAGATAAGTCATCAATGCAGACCGGGCGTTGATCAAACCCACGGTAGACTCCAATGTTTATCTGAACAGAACTCATTTTATACCTTGTGGGGTGTGTGTGTGATTCTCTTCACTCACTCTCAAAAACATGTTTTCGACTTAACGTGGGAGGATTTCTCCCAAGGTCTGTTATTGCAGGCTTGTCTGAGAAAGAGATGGGCAAGCATCTAAGTGCAAAAGTCTGCACAGCTGTTTGTGTGAGAACGGGCCCTTGTTCTCAGACTTCCAGCGCAACACTTGCACACCATCCTCCCATGACAAGACCAGCTACAGAAACGGATACTATACTTGAAATTATATGGTCAGCTTAATTAATACACAAAATACTGTATAATAGTCAAAAAGCATTAAGGTTGCTCTGGTTTTATCTCATCCATCTCAGGGAGGAAACTGGAGTACCCGGCCAAAACCCACACAAGGACGAGAAGAACATGCAAACTCCACACAAGCCGTTTTCGCATTGCACGGCCCTCAACGGCCCGGCCCGCCCCGCCTTCTAACCCGGGTTTGGCATGTTCACATTTTCCTTTTCCGCCCCGGGTCCGCCCTCGTTTTGGAACCATCTCCACCGTGGTTCTGATCGGGCCGAACTCCCGGGCCCAGTTTGACGTCATGTACTGCTCACATTTGATTCGTTGTTTGCAGCAGGGGCTGGACTCGTTCTAACAACAACCTCAGCGCGAGCTGAATTTCATTAAAATTTAACTACAGAAACCCCTAAAAAAATTGTTAGCTGAATTAGTGTTTCTGAGTTTAATTTTTGTTAATAACTGATTACAAATCAGCTTATGTTAGAACGTAAATAACACGAAGCGCGCACCCATTTCCGCCTTTCAGCGCGAGCTGAATGTCATTAAAATATAACTAATATTGTCTAACTCTAAATATCTAAATATTGTCTAACTAAAAAAAAGGAATTTGTGTTAACCAAACAAACTCCTTTTTATTTACTCCAATAAAAGACAAACGTAAAATAACTTGAACCAGGTGGGAAGCGAACCCGCTTCCCCGGGTCAAGATAAAATGTAGAGTGTAAAGCCGAGCGCGCTTCCTCTGAGCCATGGCGGCGGATTGTTTTTTTAGGAGTCCACTTTACCTATAAAGGAATCACCCCTCGTAACATTCTGGCTACGCGTAGG
This sequence comes from Garcialebias charrua, assembly GCA_038048925.1. Classification (NCBI taxonomy): domain Eukaryota; kingdom Metazoa; phylum Chordata; class Actinopteri; order Cyprinodontiformes; family Rivulidae; genus Garcialebias; species Garcialebias charrua. Next base: position 6,257 of record JBBPBX010039964.1, on the reverse strand, counting down.
AGTTAGAGATTATTAGTTATATTTTAAAACCCTGGCTGCGCGCAAGAGTTAGACAATATTAGTTATATTTTAATGACATTCAGCTCGCGCTGAAAGGCGGAAATGGGTGCGCGCTTCGTGTTATTTACGTTCTAACATAAGCTGATTTGTAATCAGTTATTAACAAAAATTAAACTCAGAAACACTAATATATATATTCAGCTAACAAATATTTTTTAGCGGCGTCTCCTCTCTTAAAACACTGTAAGCGCGCACACAAGAACACTCCACCCACGTCAAGAGAACACCCCACCCACTTCCAGAGAACTTCCCACCCACTTCAAGGCGGCTCTGCGGGCCAGGCCAGGCTCTGGGCCAACCAGGAGCGTGCCGGGCCGTTGAGGGCTGTGCAGTGCGAAAACGGCTACAGAAAGGCCCCAGGTCCAATCAGGGATTGAACCCAGGACCTTCTTGCTGTGAGGCAACAGTGCTAACCACTGAGTTGTCGTGCTGCCGTTATTTTAAATGTTAAAAGTTACAAATGTTGTCTTTGGTCCAGGTCTCTTCTAAATGAGTCCTCGTGGCTCAATGGGACTAACTTGTTTTAATAAAGGTTGAATGAATGGTGCCTGGTTATTGTCCAAATATATTAGTGTGTTAATGACTGGCATCAACAGGGTTAGGCAATATGGACCAAAATTAATATCTTTTTATATATATATATTATTTTTTTCTCTTTCCGTAAAGTAATAACAAAAATATATTTCTGAGTCAAAGCTTTGTCCCAATTGTCACACAGCACATTTATTAACAAACAGCTGTAACTACAAAATAAATGTCTAAAAAATAAACTGTTTGCATAAATTACTTTATTTTTTAGACATTTATTTACACATATTAAATAATAATCCTCTTCAGTTGAGGGAAGCTGTGGCTGAGAGGCTAGAGCAGTCTCTTCCAATGGGAGAGTTTGGGGTTCAATTCCACCATCAGTCACATGCTGAAGTGTTCCTGAGCAAGACATTGAACCCCTCATTGCCTCTGCTGTGTGTCCCCTCAGTGTATGAATGTGATAAAGTACTGATTAATCCTTGTAGAGATCTAGTAGAGTGCTGTATGAATGGGTAAATGAGGACACAGATTGTGTTGTAAAGAGCTTTGAGTGGCTTGATAAGATAGAAAGGTGCCTTCACGTTAGTCAGTGTGTTTGTGAACTGCAGTAATGTGAGCCTCCACTCAGAACCGTGCAGCAGCAGCTCAGAGTGTTTTTAATCTGCTTCCTCAGGTCCGAGCTTATTTAGCCATGCTGAGCTTCATGAGAGAAGCAGCGAGAGGTGGAGACATTAATAAATCAGCAGTTTATCATATCGCTAAAGATATGGTCATTCTCAGCTGTGGAACAAGACGGCTAAAGGGGTAGCCGTCACAACCTAAAAATATATCGACATGCTTATCGTATATCGCGATTTATCATAAAAATATTGAGATATTAATTTTGCTTCACATCGTCCAGCCCTAGTGAAAGGCCTACATGATGGTAGGGGAAATACTGGATTTGGGTATAACAAGGAAATAATAGCAACTATAAACATTGGGACAGTGACAGGCAAAGATAGATAATAATAATAATAATAATAATAATGCCACATTTTGTCATCTTTGTATGTTTCCATACAAGACGAAATTTGTCTCTGCATTTAACCCAACCACCACCAGGTGGTGCAGCGGGCAGCTATAGAAAGCGCCCGGGGAGCTGGGGATGAGGTGTGTTGCTCATAGACGCCACAAGGTATGCAGTGACCGGGGTTCGAACCTGGGTCTTTCGGGTCCCAAGTCGGCTGCCCTGCCTCTACACCATCTTGGCCCATATATATGCCCGATTTTTAACCAGCACACGCAAAAGAGAGCACATTACACCAGTCTTGGCCTCCCTTCACTGGCTACCGGTTCATCTTCGAATCCAATTCAAAATTCTCATGTATGTCTACAAATCGCTGAACAGTCTCGCCCCCGCCTATCTCTCAGATCTGATACACCCATATGTCCCTCCACGTGCTTTGAGGTCAGAGGATCAGGTACTCTTAATAGTTCCAGAAACTCGCCTTAAGCGCAGGGGTGACAGGGCGTTCTCTGTAGCAGGCCCAAGACTCTGGAACGAGTTACCGCTGCTCATCAAACAGGCCCCCTCCCTCTCGGTTTTCAAATCCCGGTTAAAAACTCACTACTACTCCATCGCTTTCAATGCCAGCTGATTTGTACTGGATCGTTTGATTTATGATCTGCAATGTTTTTATGTTTTTCGTGTTGTACTTCATTGTATGTGTTGCCTGTTGCGTGTTTGTTTGTCCAGCACTTTGGTGTGGACTTGTTCCTGTTTAAAGTGCTTTATAAATAAAATGGTATGGTATGGTATGGT
>JBBPBX010039963.1:18544-29618 GCA_038048925.1 Garcialebias charrua | reverse complement strand
TTTGTATTTTAAATATTAAAGGTATATGGGAGTAAGATAATCAAAAGAAATGTGGTGCTTGCATTTGAATTCACACCTTTTTAGGCCTGTCACAATAAACAAATCCATTAATCGCATGATAAATTTAAATTATCAACCTCATTTTCATTTATCGGCTTTATCATTTCTTCGTGTCTCTCTCTTTCTACTGAAGAAACTGGATGACAAAAGGCTCAACTACAGTGCTCTTCACTGACCCCGCCCTTTCTCTTTTTCTCTTTAAAATCCATTTGGATCGTTAAAAGCAGCTAAGCTGAGAAGCTAAGCTACGAGCTAAGCTAAAAGGCCAAACTCAGGAAAAAAACATCTTGTCGAAGCTTAAAAATTCACAGTTGAAACCCGTGCCTTCATGTGAAAAGTTGTTTTTCTCTGAAAAAACAAGGTGAGAACTATCTAAAAAAAGCTAAGTCTGGTCCTCTGGACATTCAAAAAAATATATAAATAATAATAATAATATTAAGGTGAGAACTAGTTTACTGATTTTTTATTAAAAGCTTTGTGTGAAAAATGCTATGCTAAAGAGCTCAAACCACACCGAGCATCCGCCATTTTGAGAAATGAGAAAAAAGAAGCAAAGACAGCCCATGGGCGTAGCCAGGATTTTATGAGGGGCAGTTCATTTAAAGGAAAAGTTGACCTGGAAAAAGCAACACGCCTTGGTGGTTCACTGGAAATGCGTCAGGTTGCCGCTCCAAACCTTTTCTCGACTCTGGTTCAAACCTCACTTGTTTGAACTTATTTTACGTTTGTCTTTTATTGGATTAAAAAAATGAGTTTGTGTTAACCACAGGCATATTAACTCCTTTTTTTATCCAATAAAAGACTAACGTAAAATAAGTTCAACCAAGTGAGGATCGAACCCGAGTTAAGAAAAGGTTTGGAGCGGCAACCCAACGCGTTTCCAGTGAACCACCAAGGCATTGGCGTAGGCAAGAGGGGTTCGGGGGGTTCGAACGAACCGCCCACTTTTAAAGGAGAAGTTGACAATGCTAAACTAATGTGCTTGGATAGGTCAATGGATAAAGCGTCTGCCTTCAGTCCCAAAGCTTGTGGGATCAAGTCCCGCATGGTACAATGTTTTTTTTTTTTTTAATTCATTCCAAATTAAAAAAGCACAAGAAAACTATTTACAAAACAGCAAGGAATAAAACAATGCATTAAATGAAAGGAATCAGACGAAGAAAATAATCTTATCTGCCCCTTCTCAAACTATTTTTTTTTTCAAACACTCGATTCAAACAACTAATTTTACATTTGTCTTTTATTGGATAAAAAAAGTAGTTAATATGCCTGTGAAGAAAGAAGAATGTGTTCTTCTTCTTTTTTTATCCAATAAAAGAGTGTTTGAAAAAAAATAGTTTGAGAAGGGGCAGATAAGATTATTTTCTTCGTCTGATTCCTTTCATTTAATGCATTGTTTTATTTCTTGCCGTTTTGTAAATAGTTTTCTTGTGCTTTTTTAATCTGGAATGAATAAAAAAAAAAAAATCATTGTACCATGCGGTACTTGAACTCATGAGCTTTGGGACTGAAGGCAAACACTTTATCCATTGAGTTATCCAGGCATATGAGTTTAGCATTGTCAACTTCTCCTTTAAAACGAACCGCCCCCCAAAAAATTCTGGCTACGCCCATGCAAGGCGTGTTGCTTTTTCCAGGTCAACTTTTCCTTTAAACGAACCCCCCTAGGCGGGACTTCATAGGCAAAGAGGGCGGTTCATTCGAACCCCGCGAACCCCCCCTGGCTACGCGCATGCAGCCCATGTCACGTCTAGGGGCCTCCCTCCCTTTTTTCTTAAAGAGACGTTGCTCGCTCCCTCACTATCCATGCTTTACTTCAAACAGTCTTATACTGCCATCCGGTGTTCAAAAAAACGTACTACACTCAAAACAAATTAACCAACATTTCTTTTTAAATTTGACAATTACAAATTATTGTAAAATTTTAAACAACGTTATCATTTATCGCAATAATTTCTGAGAGAAATAATCGCCCAGCAAACTTTGTTATTGTGACAGGCCTACCCATTTTACTTTGAGTCCTCAACTATTAGGCAGCACGGTGGCACAACTGATAGAGCTGCTGCCTCTCAGCGAGCAGGTTCCTGGTTCAAATCCCGGTCCGGGGGCCTTTCTGGGTGGAGTTTGCATGTTCTCTCCGTGCATGCGTGGGTTTTCTCCAGGTGCTCTGGTTTCTTCCCACAGTCCAAAAACATGCATAATAGGCTGATTGGTAACTCTAAATTGACCCTGGGTGTGAGTGAGACAGGTCCCTCTTGTAAATGAGTCCCCGTGGCTCAACGAGGCTAGCCTGTATAAATAAAGGTTGAATGAATCACCATCAGAAGACAGAAAGGTAGGTGAATAAGAATCATCTTTATTGTTATTGCACAGTTAAGCAGAATGAAATACATTTCACTGCGGCTGTCCAAAGAAAACAAGTGTAGAAGGAGTTGCACAGAGGCTGCAGCTTTGTTGTGAAGCGCTGCCTTTATCGTTCAGAAAAGAAAAGGGAAGAAAAACTTGAGTAAAGAAGAAGGTATAAAAAAAGATCTCTCATACTATGTCCTTGACAGGGGAGCAGAGCTTCATGATTAATGTATCCTCCAGGAGCAATTTGAGATAAGTTGACCTATCCCAGGCCAAGCGGGAATGCCAGATTCAGATAAACAATTGTTTTGGGCAGGCCGACTCTTCTGATTTTATGTCTGCCTTCATAGTTCTGATGATTCAATGGTGAATCAAACAGCCAGATTTGTGGTCATTCTGCCGGTCTGTGCTTGCCTTCTCCAAGGTCGAATTCCTTCATGTCAACGAGTTCCAGGAGCCATAAGTGGCCTGCTATTCTCAGAATTTGCGTCCAGCTTACAGTTTAGCTCGCAAAGCATCTGAGTCTGAGCGCTTGAAGCACGGTACAATCCTTCACATAAGACAGGCAGCCTCACCATTGCCAAAACTGTTGCTGACATTGTCCCATTTGTCGATATCCAAGGTACCCACCAATTCCAAAAAGCAGAAACCCTGTTATCATCAATCTAATTATGTACGCGTTTTCAACATGCTCAACGGACAATACGGACAGGAACATCATCTTCCGTTCACCCCAGGAATCCATGATATATCCAGCTGTGTGTGTACCTTCAGGGCACGAGGGTTCTCCTGCGCCCTGTCTTCTCATCGAGGAAATGTTATCAGTTGCGTTGAGTGACCAGCTGACCAGCTCCATAATTAAAGATTCGGAAGATGTGTAAAGAGAGGCTCTGAGAAAGATTCAAATAACAAGAGCAAAAGCAGGAGGGAGGCAGGAGAGGGAAAAGAAAGCGTCCATCTTCGTCAAGAGCAAGTTAGAAAAATATGTCAATTTTTGAGTGATCTCAGGATATAACCTGAGACACGCCTGTTCTAATAAACCTCATCACTAACACCTCTTAGCAGTTAGGTGACCACAAAGCAAGAGGCATCAGGAAGACCAAGGATTATTACCAAGGTTATTGTAAAGAGAAGCCTGCTTAGGCTACCATAACCTGGAAAATGTATGTGATATGTCCCTGGAATGTTATTTACTATTGAAAATGTTAATGAAAATTAAAGTGGGGAAAAAAGGAAGACCAAGGAACCCTCAACACAGGTCAGAGACAAAGTTGTGGAAAGTACAGACCAGGGCTAGCATGTAAAAATGTATTAAACTCTTTTTCCTGTTTTTGTTTGTTTGTTTGTTTGTTTGTTGTCAAAATAGCTTATGAAATACTCATTAAACTTGCAGAACGTAATCAATGTAAGAACATCTAGAACTGGTTAATTTTTAGAGTCAGTCCAATTCAAAATGACTGCCACATCCAATCAACCGTAGAAAATGCAAAAAACAGCTATGACTCAATCCAAACAAGATTTAAAGCAAAAACTAGACTTTATTTGTAAGAGAAGAAATTTCACTTCTCATCCGAGCTATGACTCAATCAAACCTCACGATATTAGCTTAAATTTCAAACACTACCACTCCCCCATTTAATAATTTCAGTATCTCATAATTTATATTGAGAGATTCCATAAAAAATTAATATGTCTGAAGAATAGTTTGTTTGGTTTTGTGGATCTGTCTTCTGTTTGTTAACATGTACAGTATTTATTTATAACTTTAACTTGTTGCAAAGCTGCTGTATGTAGAGATATAGCACCCTCATGTCCGTATTGGAGTTAAACCTTTTCACATCTCTCTGAACTCTGAGTGTTACACCTTCTTGAAGCTCTCAAGGAGGCAAGTGGACACTATTTTTGTTACAATTATTTTGAATTAATGGACACCAATTAATCAGATTGAACTTTCTTTTTAATGTGTGTTAATTCAGAATTGATCAACAGTATACTTTTGTCATTTAATGATGATCTGTTACTTGCATGAGTTTGACCTTCTGCTGGTTTATTCTTCATTACAAGTGTGCTCTGAATCTAAGGCATGAGTCAGGGTAAAAGCTGTTCACTTCCTTCTCTGTTTTGTCTTCAAGCTAGACATAACAGGCCAGTCCATCTGGCCGCTTATGTAAACAGTTTTCCTGTTGTCCGTCAGAGACTTTCTGCCTATGGGAATCAAAATTCCATCTCTTATTTTGTTAAACCAGCCAATAGTCATTGAGGAGGTGGGGAGACCCCGCCTCCCATATAAAGTCCTACTTCCGTTTTGGACTTTAGTGTCGAAGGGAAGAACTTTCTAACAACGGTTTTTCTCCTCTGGAAAAAGCTGGAAACGTTCTGGTCATATGCCAATTAGACCCACGTCTCAGCTGGAGTCACAGTAAAGCCTACTGTGTCTCAAAACACTCATTTCTGAAAGAATTTGTTTTCTGAAGTTTTATTTTGAAAATCAGTCAGTGCGCTTGACCTTTGTTTCCTGCCGAGGGAGGCGAGTTTCCTCGTATCGTGAATCAGCCACACACGCTGAAGTTTCAACTGGACGGCCGTTGGACAAACCCATCCACGTGTGTGTCCAGATACTTCTCCACTCTTATCTCCAAGAGACGAACCGTCAACAAGGTAACGAGTCGTGGTGTGTTTGAGCGTGCGGGAGCCCAGTAACTGCTCGTGTGGGAAAAGGTGTCACCCAGTCTGGTTCAAAATAATCAACTTCGGTTAAACTTAGCTTTCATTTCTCACTTCTTCCTCTTATTTCTTATTTTTCTCAAGCCATTAATCTGTCAAGTAAATGTGCCAACAGTAAGTTAAACACTAACTGTCTGTTTGTTTTTAATTTGAATTCTTGTCAAAGTAGTTAGTGAATCAGAGCTAATATCGATACAAATGTTTAATGTACTTTTATGATTATTTCAATAAAAGGTCTATTTTCTGGTGGACCAACATAAATTGAAGTCTCTTATGAAATTACATTTTTGTCTAATCACTTTAAAGCAATTTAATACCGGAAAAAGGGTGAACTTGCGAATGAATTTGGGTCAGATCAAGTCTGCTCCATCTTCTCTAAAATATAGGTAAGTCAGTAAACTGAACAATAAGTCCTATATTATTACATTAATGGTGACACGTAAGTGTTTATTCATTAGATTATTACATGTAGATGAATGCTAATTATCAGAGTCAGAGTCAAAGTTTCTTTACTTGTCAATCACACCACATGTGGTTCATGTGGTGGAACGAGATTATGTGCACATGGTCCCATTCAACAATTCTTCTTCTTCTTTCGGCTTTTCTCTTTTCAGGGGTCGCCACAGCGAGTCATCCTCCTCCACCTCACTCTGCCCTCTGCATCCACTGTCCTCGCTCCAACTACCTTCATGTCCTCTCTAACTGCATCCATATATCTCCTCTTTGGCCTTCCTCTGTGTCTTTTTCCTGGCAGCTGCATTTCTAACATCCTTCTACCAATATACCCACTGTCCCTCCTCTGGACATGTCCAAACCATCTCAGTCTGGCCTCCCTAACTTTATCTCCCAGTTGTTCAACATGTGCTGTACCTCTGATTATCTCATTCCTGATCTTATCCATCCTTGTCACTCCTAAGGAGAACCTCAGCATCTTCATTTCTGCTACTTCCAGTTCTTTCTCCTGTCTTTTTGTCAGTGACACTGTCTCCAGACCATACAACATAGCTGGTCTCACCACTGTCTTGTAAACTTTTCCTTTGACCTTTGCTGACACCTTTTTGTCACAAATCACTCCTGAAACTTTTCTCCATCCACTCCATCCTGCCTGGACTCTCTTTTTCACCTCTTTACCACATTCCCCATTTTCCTGGACAGTGGACCCCAAGTACTTGAAGTCCTGCACCTTTGTGACCTCTGCTCCTTGTAGCCTCACTGTTCCACTGGCCTCCCTCTCATTCACACACATGTACTCTGTCTTACTACGGCTGACTTTCATTCCTCTTCTTTCAAGTGAATACCTCCACCTCTCCAAGTTCTCTTCCACCTGTTCCCTGTTCTCACCACATATCACAATGTCATCTGCAAACATCATAGTCCATGGGGATTCCTGCCTGACCTCATCTGTTAGTCGGTCCATCACCAGAGCAAACAAGAAGGGGCTCAGAGCCGATCCTTGATGCAATCCCACCTCCACCTTGAAGCTATCTGTCACTCCTACAGCACATCTCACCACTGTCCTGCTGTCTTCATACATGTCCTGTACCAGTCTAACATACTTTTCTGCCACTCCAGATTTCCTCATGCAATACCACACCTCCTCTCTTGGCACCCTGTCATATGCTTTTTCTAAATCCACAAACACACAATGGAGTTCTTTCTGACCCTCTCTGTACTTCTCTATCAACATCCTCAAAGCAAAGATGCATCTGTGGTGCTCTTTCTTGGCATGAAACCATACTGCTGCTCACAGATAGTCACCTCTTGTCTAAGCCTTCCTTCCACAACTCTCTCCCAGATCTTCATTGTGTGGCTCATCAACTTAATTCCCCTGTAGTTGCTACAACTCTGTACATCACCCTTGTTCTTAAAAATGGGAACCAGCACACTTCTTCTCCATTCTTCAGGCATTTTCTCACCCTCAAATATTCCATTAAATATTTGAGTCAAAAACCTCACTGCCACCTCTCCAAGACATTTCCAAACCTCCACTGGTATGTCATCAGGTCCTACTGCCTTCCCCTTCTTCATTCTTTTCAGAGCTTTCCGGACTTCACCCTCACTAATCTTTCCCACTTCCTGGTCCACAGTTTCTATGACCTCCACTCTTCTTTCTCTTTCATTCTCTTCATTCATTAGCTCCTCAAAGTAATCCTTCCATCTACCCATCACACTCTCCTCACTTGTTAGAACATTCCTATTCCCATCTTTAATAAGCCTAACCTGTTGCACATCCTTTCCAGCCTGATCCCTCTGTCTTGCCAATTGGTACAAGTCCTTCTCACCCTCTTTAGTGTCCAGTCTCCCATACAACTTTTTTTTTTTAAATGTATTCATTTCATTTAAAAACGTGACAATTATACATACAATACAATAAAAAAGTAAATAAAATAAAATGAAAGGTGGCAGAAGAAGAACTAGTCAACAACTCATTGAACGCCCTCTGCTTTGCCTTAGCTACTTCCCTCTTTGCTCTATGTCCCATCTCCTTATATTCCTGTCTCCTCTCTTCAGTCCTCTCACTGTCATATTTCTTCTTGGCTAATCTCTTTCTTTGAATGGCATCCTGCACTTCACTATTCCACCACCAGGTTTCCTTATCATCCATTCTCTGTCCAGATGACACACCAAGTACCTTCCTACCTGTCTCTCTAATTACTGTTGCTGTAGTAGCCCAGTCACTTGGAAGCTCTTTCTTACCACCCAGAGCCTTTAACAGCTCGTCTCTGAATTTCTCACAACATTCTTCCTTCTTTAGCTTCCACCATTTGGTCTTCTTCTCTGATTTTACTCTTTTTCTCTTCTTCGCAACAACAGTCATTCTACACACAACCATCCGATGCTGTCTGGCCACGCTCTCCCCTGCCACAACCTTACAGTCTCCAATCTCCCTCAGGTTTCCTCTTCTACACAGAATGTAGTCGACCTGCGTACTCCTTCCTCCACTCTTATAGGTCACTCTATGTTCCTCCCTCTTTTGGAAATAAGTATTGACTACAGCCATTTCCATTCTCTTGGCAAAATCCACCACCATCTGTCCTTCCTGGTTTCTTTCCTTGACACCAAACCTACCCATCACTTCCTCATCCCCTCTGTTTCCTTCACCAACATGTCCATTCAGGTCTGCTCCAATCACCACTCTTTCCTCCCTGGGAATACTCTCTATCACTTCATCCAAATCTTTCCAAAATTTATCTTTCTCCTCCCCATCACATCCAACCTGTGGAGCATAACCACTGACTATGTTTAGCATCAGACCTTCTACTTCTACCTTCANCCCATCACATCCAACCTGTGGAGCATAACCACTGACTATTTTTAGCATCAGACCTTCTACTTCTACCTTCAGACACATCACCCTATCGGACACTCTCTTCACCTCTACTACATTCTTTTCCAACTCCTCATTCAGGACCACCCCTACTCCATTTCTCTTTCTATCCACACCATGGTAAAACTGTTTGAACCCTGCTCCAATACTGCAGGCCTTGCTGCTTTTCCACTTGGTCTCTTGGACACATAAAACATCTACCTTTCTTCTCTGCATCATGTCAGCCAGCTCTCTACCTTTGCTGTCATTGTCCCCACAGTTAGAGTTGCAACCCTCAGTCCTACATTCTTCACTTTCCTCCTCTCCCTCTGTCTCCTGACACGTTTCCCTCCTCGGGGTCTTACATTCAACAATAAAATGTAAAACAAAATCAGTAATAAGATCTAAGACATGAACTAAGAAAAACTTTAACTAAAAATATGCTAAGCACTAATATCATCAAAACAATGCACTGAACAACAGCAGTATGAACATGAGTCTGTGTGAGCAGATGAGTACGAATGAACACAGCAGTGTGAAAAAAATCATCAGTATAATGTGATTTTTCACAGTGATTATTCTGGTTCTATATTCATGAGTCTAACAGCCTCAGGGTAGAATCTGTTTCTCAGTCTAGCTGTTCTGCACTTAATGCTCCACAACCTCCTGCCTGAGGGGAGTGGGGCAAAAAGTGTGTGTGCTGGGTGAGTGGGGTCCTTCATGATGCAGGTGGCCCTTGGACTTTATTATTGTGTATGGCTGCATGTTTAGCAGCCTGTTCTTAGAGTTTAAATGGTTTTCTATGTTTGTAAAAAGAGCAATGGGCTTTTCTTTTCAGTCACATGACAGCATGACCAGTAAGAGACCGCTTTCAGTAGGGAAAAAAATTGCGCAGGAGTGGAGAAAGACGTTCGGTGCTCCGGTTAATTCAGTTTCTGCAAGTTGTCGACTTGCTGAACTTGATAATAAATGTGGAGTTTTAATTTTATTTTGCAACAGTACATTTGAAAAGATCTCAAGAGACACCCCTCAAGTAATTGCTCTTAAAAAAACTTCCTGTTTACTGATCCCCCAGTAATAAGGTGGAACTTCTGCCCTTAGTCATAATGGGTGTTACTGGAGATTTCACAGCACAACCATGCTTCCATCTGTAAAAGCACTGAACTTGAAATAGGTGTTGAAAGGCAGAGGTCCAGCAGGGTACAGACCTGGTCCAGGGTAAAACTGGTCCTGTTGTGGGTCATTATCTTGTTCAAGTCTTTTTCTGACTATCTGAAATGGTTTATCTGAATGTTTCCCAACTGGTACACTAAGACATCACCTTTTACTTAAAACAAGACCCAACCCTTCAGGTCAGATCTGTCGCCTGTCTACTGATTCCACTCAACCTGTTGAATCTGCACAGATTTCCTTTAGCTGCTCAATAAACCTGATTATTTTTTCTCATGGTTCACAGAGAATCTTGTAGTGAAAACATTTTAATAAGCAGCACAATGAGCTGACTGTGCATCTATTTCCATGAACTCATATGATACACAGATACCAACAAATAAAGGCTCTCGGCCAAATTTGGGCTTTTGGGGCATTTCCACATAAAAGTGAGTGAGAAAATGGATGAAAATAATGAATAAACATCACATTAAATGTGTTTTCCCTGAAGCATACGGTGTCCCTGTTCCTGCCTAGCTACTTCCTCTCACAATATTTTATGTTATTTCCTGTACAACTGCAAGCAACAACTGTCTTCTTTTAGCTGTTCCCCCTCTGGGGGTCTCCACAGCGAGTCATCCTCCATCTCACTCTGTCCTCACTCCAACCTCCATGTCCTCCATGTCCTCTCTGACTGTCTCCTTAACTGGATGCCCTGCACGATCAAAAGCGATGTCCAGATGACAAAAAATTAAGAACTTAATCAAACTTGAGTTAGTGACACACCTAAATAAGTACTGTAGTGGGGTGCAAAAATGTGCCACACCTATGGAAAGAGGAGGGAATGTGTGTGAATCTTTGGTTTTTAGTGAATGAAGCGAACCAGGGTGAACTGGGGCTGCTGATATGCCGTTGCACACTTCTGAGAATGAGTCATATCAAACTTTAAAAAAAAAACGTATTTAATGTGAACACAGAGGAGCACAGGAACTTGGTAGAAGCTTATTTTTAAATAGTTGATGAAGAAACAAGTCGCACATCAACAGAGAGTTTCAGCCATGGTGGTGGTGGTGGTGGTTAATATATCTGGGCAACATATGAATGAGGCTGCATGTCTTGTTCCCTTCTGTAACACTGGGCCAGTTCAACACAGAGTTCCCACAGAATGGCCCTGACTCTAAATCAGATAAACAGCCTGGCATCATGGTCAATGTGATCACCAGAACATGCTGCCTCCCAGTTCGTCTGTTGTTGGTGTCTGCCAGCAGCGCCACAGCTGCCATTGTTTGACAACGTTGAACTTCACACAACTATTTATGGACATACGTCATCGCCTGCACCTTGTCAAGTTCACAAATCATCAGAGGTGAGCTGTGCTGAAGTAAAGTAGACCCATGTTTATCATGGAGGATCCGTACCCTGAAGCCCTGTGGTAGTAGTACAATTAAGTACTGTAGTGGTTTATTTGTATGCATATATATATAC